>JAQFVV010013393.1:85000-134300 GCA_028023455.1 Epiperipatus broadwayi
GCTACTCCGAAGTTTTTTTTTTATTCTTCTCTATGGGAAAATTAAGATGCGTGTATCATAAAGAAAAAATTATGTAAAAGTTATAATGAAGAAAGAATGTTTATCTTTTTAAAGGAAACATTACAAAGTATATAGTTACCAGAACTTTAAAAGAAAGGAAAAAAATTACCGAATAATGATATGAAAGAGTCATTATTTTTTTTTTAAAAAAAAAAAGGAAAAGAAAAAACTTTATCTAAGAAGAATTAAAATATTATAAAGTGTTCATTATAAAAGCGCTTAATAAAGATAGAGATTAGGAAAATGGAAATTTAAATTACTTAATGAAAATGGATCCATGGAGACAGAAAAATTTACTGAATATTTAAATCAAAGTACTGAGAAGATGCATCGTAAAAGTAGCGCGGGAGAAAATATTAGCAAGAAATATTAGAAGAGAATCTTTAGAAGTTTTCCTTAAGGGATTAATTGATATCATAATTAATAATTGTATTAAATATTATAAAAAACCAAGGATTGTCATCTATGAATATTTATTAAACAGAGCAATAATTGTTTTACCTTAAAATTGAACAAGCAGGGAGGAGAACATTAAGTGACAGAAGAAGAAATAATAAACATTTTTTTTTTTAGCTTTAGTATGAACGGTTTTCAAGAAAATTCGATGAAGAAGTACAGTAAATATAGTTTGGAATATTTTTTATTAATGTATTTTAAAATATAAAATGTTATGTGAGATTAGGGAAAACATATAAACATAAATTTAGTAATATTAAAATTTAAATATAATAGCTTGATAAAATTATAGAAATAGTGTTTAAAATAAAGTGTATGGATGTGAATCTTATATCTACAAGGATCAAATGGATGGTGAAGCCTACGGAACGCGATCGAGGAGATAAAGGTCGTTTGGTAATTTTAATAGTTATTTATAATGCATAATGTATTTTTTTTTAGATCATCTATTGACCTAAGAATGAAGTGTGAAAGTTTAAATTATATGTACACATTTTATACAACATTTTTAACATATAATGAGATAGGAGTAATTCGGAATATGCATGCAATAATTTATTTAAAGTATATTAATAATATAATTTAACAGAACAATTGTGTGATTCTTTTGAACTTTCATGTGATAAAGTATTCAGATTTTTAAGTAGTTTGTATGACTAAATATACGGAGGAAAGTAGTAAGCAAGCTGTCTTATAGAACAGTGGAATAGTTTTAAAATAAATGAATTTTATTATTGTTAGTAATGCAGATATGTATTTGTCGATGTACAGTATAGAAAAAATCTTGAGAAATAAGATCGGATAGTGACTTGGAAGTACTAGTGGAGAGGAAACCAAGATGATGTTTTTTTTTTTTAAGAAATAGGAAAAATAAAGGATTTGGATCATATTTATTTTTGTGTGAATTCAGTATAGTTAACTAGGCCCTATAACTGAACACATATAGTTTGGACAGTGTTTTTGCATATCTTTAAACTTTGGATGTTATAATAAAGCTGAAGAAATAGCTTTAGCATCGTTCCTATGATAGAGGTTGGTAGACAGGTAAAGGTCACTCCTCTATAGTGTCTTTTAATTCACTGTGCCATGATTGTCAAGGTATATGATGAGTAATATTCTAGTTGTATTTTGATCCTATGCATCTATCTTCGCTATCTTTATTTCGTGAATCTGCATCGGTCAGAAAGATATTTTCAAAGAAATAATGAATAAAATAGAACTGAAGATATGTTATCGTTTATGTAAGAATAGTTTATTTGCTGGAATGTATAGAATTGTGTAACTTTAAAATTGAAAGTCCAAAATATCATAAAGAGAGAAAGAATCATATAATACATTGTAAAATTAATTCAGAAATGAATATAAGATTTTGAAAAGAAATCTAAACCAAGTATTTTAAAAGTGATAATAAAATTTGAATGAATTTTTTTTTATAATATTTAGCAATAAGTATTGCATATTTATTAAGAAAATAGTTCAATAATGTATAATAAACATATACTTGTGCATGGTATATTAATAGTTGTAATTATATCATCCGAAGTAAGGCTTGAATGAGAATATTAGGATTAATAAACATCGGATAATGAACAATAAAAACCTAATACCGAATGTAGAACAAAGTTTTGACTTTGTAAGATTCCATACAACCAATATAAAACTAAAATTTGTTATTTTGTAGAATTTTACTACGAATATAAATTTTGTAAAAAATATAATTTTAATAATATTAGGGATGCAAAGTGTTTGTGATAATCATATAAGAAATGCATTTTGTCATAAGCTAACCATAATAATAAATCAAGTAATAATACTGTATTTTCTTAAGTGTTTAAAAAAAAAAAGATTTAACTAGGAAAAGTAAATAATATTTTGATTTCATTTTATAAATTAATAAACTAAGTTGAGATATGAAAGTAAGGGATATCCAATGTATATAGTGTAAAAATATTGTTAATTTATTTATGTTGTTAATAAACTTTGTTTTAAATTTGTTTTAAAGTTTTTGTGTCCGAGTTGTTATTTCTCCACATGGATGCATGAAATCACGATACATTTATAATTGAAACAGACATATAAATTTTGCACAAAAGGTAAACATAAAAGTGTTAAAAGAATTTTGAGAATTTATTGGTATGTTAAAATTAAAAGATCATAATTTTATATTATTTATTGGTCATAAGTCGGTTGCTACAATATTACATTAAATTATATGCTAATGTTGCCACACGTATTCTGTTGTCAGATTATTAAAATACTACCACGTACGTATTTATTTATTTCATTTTAGGAAGAAATAAGATTATATTATATTATTATTGTTATTATTATTTTTTTATTATTGTTAGTTGCTGTGTAGTAGATTATGACATAAAATTCCCTTTTCATATTTTACTACCGTAATTTTAAATCAGTTAGAATACAATTTATGAACCTGAGATTTTATTTTATTTTACTTCATTTTATTTAATTGAGCTAGATTCTTGTTATAAAGAAGATTAGGATATAATTATTATTTTAATCGTAGTGAATAGAGCTCAGAAAGTCGTAAGAATACTATGAGTTAGTTATTTGGTATAGTAAAAAGGGGGAATAGTGTTCTTATGCCATTGAGGTAGTATCGTGTGGATAATGGCTCAATGTAGTCTATCTCGTTCCCTGTATTGTCACTCCATGTCTCATGAAAATAGTAAATATTTGTGTAATTCATTTTAAAATTGAACTTTATTTGTATTTTAAAATTAGAGCTAGTAATCATTTTAATTAATGCTGAATATTTCATTTATTTATTTGTTAACTGAGCTAGAACCCGTAATATTCGTAATAAACAGTATATTTTGGGGTGAGAAGGCACGGGGGGAGGTTAGAATATATATATATATAGGTTAGAATATATATATATATATATATATATATATATGTCTGTGTCTGGAGGGAGAAACATTATGTTGAGATAGACATAAATCAACTCTATGATAGCAAAATAATATCATAATAATAATGATTAGAAACTAGTCATTTTACTTATCTGGTATCTGGCCTATTTCAAACCCTAGTTAGGTGGCCATTGTGTCCTCAATAAACAAGTAAGAACACATTGTAACAAATAAACTATTAAGACATTATGACTTATGAAATAACATCAAGTGGGCGAGTACCTTTTTAAACCCAATGAAAATACTTTCTCAATAAATCCAACAGTAAATTTTAGCCACTTTTATCTCTTGGTTTTATATTAAGTGAACACCTAAGTGAATAACAAGTGAATATGGTTTATCAAGACACTATTAGGTTATCTGAACGTAGACAAAGTCATATTCTATAACCTTTTCAAATGTATCAGGTTTAAACCCCTTTGGTGCCTTATTTGTAACAAAAATATGGTTTTTGATTTTAGACCCATATCACCTTATGCACTAATATTAAGATAAACACAAAACATCCTTAAGCTACAGTGGTGTATATAAAATGCATCATACAAAAATTATCTCCTAGATTTTTAATAAGATAAATGCATTTTAATACCTTCATAAGTTTTACTAGCTCATATTACACTATTAATTTAGGATGGCAATTCCCTCATCCTTGAATGATGTAGATGATGGAATGGTGGTAATTATAATACTAAGAAATCAATAATTATTTATGGCCTTTAAACATTTATCTAGCCCATTAATTGACAACATGATGATGATGATGATGATAATTATAATAGTTCCATCCACAGATTTAGAACAAAGCCTAACATAAAATTTAGTTTTCAGAAATTCATCACCATTTGGATAATCTTAGTATGTCTATTTAGAACTTAAACAGTTAATATTCACCAGTGATGATGAATGATCACATCTAATAAAGAATACCCTTAATGGAAATATATACCTCATTTAATAAAACAAATCAACATTTTATTACTGCATTTCTAACACATGCATACAATTTATAGATAAACATGAAAATTTATATGAATAATAATAATAATTGACTATTTTGAAACTATAAGATTAATTTTATGTTCTTCCTCTTTCCCTTTAATGGTATAATGTATATCAAATTGGATAACAAATTTGTTAAAATTTCCTATCCACAAGAAAAATATTTCATAATAAATAAATAAACACTCTTTGTGCACACATACTTTTATACCCTTATACATCTCAACATAACATATAAAGTAGAATGACTAATGAGAAAAATGTTAGTGAAATCAAAAAAAGAAGATTTCCAGAAACAAGTTTTTAAATTACTTCTCCCCCTCCTCTCTAAGCTATCAATATCACTACTCCTTAACTCAAAACAAAATAATCCAATATTTTTAATGTTATATGTCTATTATTTTCACATTCATGTACCATTATATATATGTGACAAGTATTATTATATCACCATATATGTGTATGTTGATACCTTTAGAAACAAAACCTTATTTAAAAACATATAATAATATAAAAAAAAAATTTTACATATTAACAAACATTTCATAATTTTAGATTAATATACCATAATACCCTTTAGAAAACAAAATTCATCAATAAGTGGGTATAATAATTTTAGCATACATAAAATCATTACTCAAGGTTATAGCTATTGTTACTGAAGAAATTCTTGATTTAACTCGATTTTAGTTCTCAAAGTTCATACATAAGAGGAGATAAAACTTTATTTCTAAAATTTTTACTAATAGGCTCTGATATCATAAAAGAAAATATATAATGAAAATTCATATTACCAGTCCCTTTTATCTTGTTGAGGCTTCCGAGAGTTCAAACTCAGCTTGTTAAATGTCTCTACATTTTGCAGCAAACACATACCCATCTGTACCACACTTGTATGACTATTTTCACAGGTCACTGGAACAGTCTTTCTTTTCTTGAGGCTTATAATTATTTTATGGTGATGATGATGATGAGGTTATTTGCTTCAGTAGGAACCATTTGGCACTGGAACTATTTCTTCTGTTCCTGTTCAGCATAATTCTAATAGGTGGAGGATATCTGTTGTTCTCATATTTCCACTTTTGCCAGGGTTTAAACTCAGTCACTGGAATCTGAACTTGCTGATTTAATACTTATCAGCAGATTATTTATTTTTATTCAGCATTTAAATGCAGATGAATGTTTTCTTCTACTTAAAATATGGATGAGCAGTCAATCATCTTTGATCTCATTTCTTCCAAATCAATCATAAGATGTAGAATATTTTTAATTCAGACTTCTTTTTTTGTCTTTATATGATGTGTCAGCTGTATGTCAGGTCAGCAAGCCCAAGTTAAAACATATATAGATTTTTAACCTGCCATTTTGTTCATATTAATCTTAAAAAAAAATTATATAAAAAATGATTTCAAATTGATATCTTGCAGAATATAAAGCTTGTCTTTTCCTCAGTTTCAATATTTAAAATTCTCCCTGATTTATTTTTCCAGGTTCTTTTATATTTTTATTTTCAGTTAGACTGATCATATGTTTTCCTTTAACTAACTTGTAACAAACAATATAAGAAACTTGCACCTACATGGTTTTCTGGTGTTTTCCTTTAACTGTTGATTAACAAAAAATTGCACCTACATGATTTTCTTTTTTTTTCACTATCATGACAAATTTCACACTACTATGAAATCTCTTTTTTTTATGCAAAGATTTTTAAGCTGTCTGAGCCTCAACAAAGCAAAAAAAGGCTTAACAACACCTAAAACCTCTGAGTAAAAAAAATACTTTAACAGAATTGTCTCTTTTTTTTCAATAAGTGTAAATGTAGATTTATTTATGCAATACACTCACACACACTCTATCATCCAAATCATTTATAAAAACTGGCCTATTAAAATAATCTGAATGCTTCCTAGAAACTATAATTTTAATATCTAAAATTAAATCCTTATAACTTTTAAACCCAAATTATAATCAGAGAAAAACAAAATAGAAAAAGAGAATAAAATAGCAAAATTAATCTAGCAAGCATAGACTAATTTTGAAGAAAGTTATTATTTAAAATATAAAAATGACAAACTAAATATCTTGTCTACAGATAAATGCTTATATGTGTTATATTCCTACTTTTAAAAAAAAACTATTGAATAATTAAAAGGTGTGCACTACTCTTTTTGAGTTTCATCAACACACAAACAAATAAAGAACATAACTGTTTTACCACTCTCATTCTGTCTTAGGCTTTATAGAACTTGACCCTGTAGGGTTTAAACTTGGGTGCCCTACAGCTTCCTTTACTATATAAAAATTTGATGATGATTTTTGGTTCCATGTTTCATTTCATGCACATGACTACAATTTTAGCTACTGGCTAAATTGAAATGGGCACAATATATATATATATAAACAAAAAAAAGACTTATAAATCCAATAAATAATATTATATTTCAACCAGAGGACTGGTTTTCATCAGAAAGAAAAAAAAATACACAGTAAAATGGCGATAATCAAAAAATTACAGATTTGGTAAAAGATTACAAATTTAACAAACCCCCCCTGATTGGTCACAAAATCTAACACAGAATATCTACCCAATCAATGACAAAATTCAAACAAAAAAAAAAAAAACTACATTCCCTCCTAATCAAGCTTAAATTCTATTTAAATTAAAATAAATATAAAAATAAAAAATCCAAAATTAAAAATTAAAATATACATATGTGCGTACATAGAAAAATTAAACTATGCTCACATACAAAAAATAGCTGTGCTCACATTAATATTCATTAAAAACTAAAATACTTATACATTTTAATCAAAAATTATAGTTAGTGCAAAGTACAATAATTTATAACTAATTATTCATCTATAAACCAATTAAACACAGATATTAAACATCCATGTAACCAATCTATACATAAAAAATCTCATATAAGAAAATTTTCACATAAAAAACACACATATAGAAATCACTTAGGAGACCAGGTAACCCAGAGATGTAATAGTTCCATGTAAATATTGGTGAAGCACTGCTACAAACTTTCTGGAAATATATCAATAACATATGTCCTTCAATTAAATTCCCAAGAGAATCAGAACAAGAACAAAAATTGGCATTATTAAATGTTCTTGTGACAAGACTCCCTCATGGCAAAATCAAAACTAGAGTTTACCAAAAACCCAAATATACAGGAAAATATTTAGCTTATACATCCAATCACACCAAAAACACAAAACATGGAGTAATTCTATCAATATATTAACAGAGCAAATGAAGTTTGTTCAGAAACCAGCAATTTAAAAAAAGAAAATATGTAAATAGAATAAACTCTTATAAAAATGGTTATCCCATCAGCTGTTATTAAGAAAACCTTAAAGAGACAACAAAAGGAACCATCAAAAGAACAAAAAACCATTATTGCTGCTGTAGTGTACCCATACATTCCAAAAATAATGAACAAATTAAGAAAAATCTGCAATCAGTATAACACCAGAACACCTTTCAAGAGCCATACCACATTATGAGAAATTCTAACATGTACAAAGCCTAAACTTGAAATGCTGAAATGAAAAACAGCATCTATGAAATACCACATGAATGTGGAAGAACATATATTGGTGAGACCAGTCATCCCATTGAAAAACACTTTCAAGAACATAAACTGATGATTAGAAGAGAGAAACAAATATGTCTAAAATAGAAGACCGTGTATGTACCAATGAACATATGTTCAATTGGGAAAATATTAGATAGAGAAGAAAAGCTACAAAGAAGCTCACATGGCAATGACAAAAAATCCCATAAGTCAATCTACTGACTGTGCCTTTGGCAGGATAGCTCAGTTGGTTAGAGCATTACCTTAAAATTCAATACTCAAGAATCTAATGTTCCAGGTTTGAATACCATGCTAGGACTGTCACTGGTCAGGTCATCAACACCTGAAGAAGAGGGGAGAATATCACTCAAAATGTTGTGCATTTACTAACCTGTTTGATATGCTATTACTAACAGTTGAAGGTATTTGGAATATTTACATAAAGTTAAATTTTTGTAAAGACATTCAATACTCATATTAGATTATGGAAATAGTCCAATATAAAAATACAACTAAAACACCATTACTACAAATCTTCAGGAAAGCATCAGTTTAATTACATCATGCATAAGGCTATTTTTATAACTTGAAGTAATCTATAAAATCATACCAACAGACAAACCACCACCAATTGCTGGGTTTTTAAACATTCTTCATCCCACATCATTCAGTGAGCTGAACACAGAAAACTAAGTGTAGTTATTGGGAAATCTATATACTTATCTATCTTCCATCTTCACATGACAATAATAAACTTTTTTGAATATAAAAAACAAACAACCCAAAAATTCAAACACTCATCACTAGAAACAAAATACTATGAATTTCTACTTAAACTAAACATACTGACATTAAATTTCTTTCATTATAAAAGCAAATGCATTAATGTGGATGATATGTTCAGGCTTTGCAAAAGATAGTCAGAAACATAGTCACATATTATTTCTTGTCCTATATTAGATAATATTCAGGCGGAAATTCCCAATGTATTCAAAAATAAAAAGTATACTATTCAAACACTTCTTCAAACCTATGTGAAAGGTAACATTGTGCACATTAGGGTTAGTACATTTGCATTGTCTTTTCTATGCTGCACAAGATGCACATTTACATATAATACAAACACAAGATGGTATCCAAATTCTTTTTGGAATAAAATTGAAGTAATAAGGCTAAAGGGTTTTTAAATTTCATCAAAAACATTTACACATTAACTTGTTCACTAATGTGAGTATGATCAAGCTTATAAAATGATACACTATACCACAGAAAATGGGAAGAGTGAAAAGTGAACAAAGAAATCTGATAAAAGACCATTGACTACTTAAAGTGAGCATGCTGTAAAAGACCGAATTGAAGAGTGAACTCCTGAAATTCTTCATTGTCAGAAAATAATCTTTTTTTGTACAATCATTAAGCTCAGTAAAGTTCCTTTTGAAAGCTAAAGTGTGTAAATGCAAATGTAAGATAATCATAATATATATATATATATATATATATATATATATATATATATATATATATATATATATATATATATATATATATATAATTCAAGCACGAGTAATTTCATTTGCATATAAATTATGAGTAAATAATACTCTTATATAAGAACAAATGATAAAAAATAGAGTCATTTCACATATTTTTAAACTTTCTATCAATATGAATTTTTGTTTGCTTACATTGTTGAATATTTAGACTGAAATTATATATCAGATAGGTTTAAACATGATATTAATCAATTTGAGTTTTACAGTCGTTCAAAATTATTTAAATAAATGAAATAGATAATAAAAGTTTAGCCATCAGAAACATTTCAAGATGACCATTGTAATAATGTCTTGATTGATAGAAGTTGACTAATTGTAGGTAGCTGTATTAACAATATTTTTTCCTGCATCACATCAAATTTATATGACACGACAAAAAATAGTAAAGCTACTTCTTAGAAGAAACTTTGAAAATCTTATCATGATCTATTTGAAAGCTTAGTATTATTTTCTTTTTTATTGATTTTTTGTGAAGTGATCTGCTAGCACTTGGCATTACAGTTTGCTATTTTAACGTTATTCTCCTGCATCTTTATTTAGGAAACAAGTAGTCTTTAAATATATTATGGTAGAACAAAGATCTTTTCATGAATTTCGTATTAAAATAAAAACAATAAAGAAGACTTACTAGCTTCCAGATAATACCCTTTTGAGCAATTTTGTTTATATCTGTCTAAAAAATACATTAAGTCTTAATAAACTTAAAACAATTTTAGTTTGATTTCTTATATTTGAAACCAAACCAAAAATGCTATTCTTTTCTCTTTCTCTCTCTCTCTCTCTCTACTCTCTCTATATAATATATATATATATATATATATATATATATATATATATATATATACACACACACTCTCTCTCTCTCTCTCTCTCTTTGCAGTTTGTAATGTTAATTGACTATTTATTAGTCTGCATTACAGTGACATGTTTAGTTCATGTTTAAAGAGGTTTATTTAAACTTCAATGTATCAATATTTCATACTCTGTAGTCAAGTTGCAAGTTTTAAGTGTCCATATATATTCAATGGACCATTAGTAAGAATGGATTCCACTAGGATTCCATTCTTGCTATTAAAAGGTGTGAAGGTTGCCTTGACAGCAATGAGAAATATTGATTACTATATTTTACTGTGAATGTTTAGGTGGTTACTGGTTGGAATTTAATTACATCATTATCCCAGATTAGCTTTAGACACTATTTTGTTTATTATTTCTAAATAATACATGGGCAATTTAAAAGTATTGCAGTTTGTAATGCTAATTGACTATTTATTAGTCTGCATTACAGTGACATGTTTATTTCATGTTTAAAGAGGTTTATTTAAACTTCATTGTATCAATATTTCATACTCTGTAGTCAAGTTGCAAGCTTTAAGTATCCATATATATTCAATGGACCATTAGTAAGAATGGATTTCCATTCTTGCTATTAAAAGGTGTGAAGGTTGCCTTGACAGCAGTTAGAAATATTGGTTGCTATATTTACTGTGAATGTTTAGGTGGTTACTGGTTGGAAACTAATTATATATATATATATATATATATATATATATATATATATATATATATATATATATATATATATATATATATATATATATAGAGAGAGAGAGAGAGAGAGAGAGAGAGAGAGAGAGAGAGAAGATATATATATATAGAGGAGATTTTTGTAGGCTACAGATATAAATGAAATGTTATCAGGATACATCCATGTATAGTTTATGGTAATAAAATAACATAATTTCAGCTAGATCATACTGGTCATCAACTGGGTAATAAATATTATGAAGATAATAGTAGAAGCACTATAAACATTGACATATAATAATAATGAACAATCTACTAATAACAAACAGATAGAAATAATAAAATCAGAAATTGATCGTTTTTAAAATTCTTCAAGGTAATTTGAATTTGCACGTGATTATGTATTGATTTGTAGAAGTTGCCTAATTTTAGAAACTGTATTAACAGTGTTATATATGCATCATTCTCATATTTATATGATACAATAAAAATAGTAAAATAGAGGGAAAACTTGCAAATCGAACAATGAACTATTGGCCATCGTCTTTTTCAAAGATTTTCTGTGGAATAATGTAAACGGGATATAGTTTATCATTTAAATGTTATTCTCTCACTTATATTTATTGAAGAAACGGGTAGTCTTTAAATATTTTTTTTCTATTACCTAACAATAGTTAGAGACTCATTTTGTAACCAATATAGGACAGTTAACCTGGGATGTCTTTCTGAAAATTATATTGTCTGAATAAAACATAGGGAAACGCAAGTTTTGTTTGGTATATTTGAATCTAATTAATAGGCATTATAGTAGAACATATTAGCAGTAAGAAAATATTAATCACTTGTCTATAAATAAATGAAGATATTCATGATCTATAGATATAAATGTTATTACGATACATACGTGCATAATTTATTGTAGTAAAAATATATACTGTTTCAGATATGTCACATGATCATCAACTGGATAATAAATATGATAGAAGACAGTTGGATAGGCACTGTAAACACTATCTAATAATAATAATGAACATTTTACTAATAGGGAATAGATAGAAAAATATCAAAACTTTTTTAGATTAATGAGTTTTTTAAAGATCCTTCCAAATAGGAATAATTTTCAGGTATCACCATGTTTGTTGTTACAATCTTAATTTTATGGATATAAATGGTTTCTCTGATCTGACACAGAAGAATGTCACATCTGGATAATATTTTGATGTTAAACAATCAATACTATGACCTGTATCCATATCATGGAGAGATATTGCTGATGATGAAGAATACTGCTTAACTGCATAAAATGTTAATTTCTTCTAGAATGATGTGGTTATTGCTCATACTTACATAAGATGCTTTACAAATACTACTTGAAATTCTATTGACTCCATGGGCTTAAATAGTAACTGAGGCTTTAGGATTGGGCAGAATGGTATTAATTTATTGCTTAGTGCTATATACTGTTTTTATATTTTAAGGTTTTAGAATATGTCCAATACTTTCTGTAATTCTTATATAATTCTTCTTACATAGATATGCAATCATTGTATTTGTACTAGAAGAGATGAACATGTTAATGCAGTCAAGCAACCCTCATCATAAACTGCACTCTCTCTCTCCATATTATGGATACTGATAATAGTATTATTTTTTCCTAACACCAGCATACAATCCAGATGCAACATTATCCAAACAAAATTAGATCAGAAAAGCCATTGAGATTATTAACGGTCTGATTGTATCAATAAACATGATAACATATTCAAATTACCTTCTATTTGGAAAATGATTTTTAAAAATCTTTAATTAATTTCTAATAATTATTATTTCTGTCTGATTTTTTATTTATAGAACATTCATCATCATCATCATTATTATTATTATTATTATTATTATTATTATTATTATTATTATTGTTATTGTTATTATTATTATTATTATTATTATTATTATTATTATTATTATTATTATTATTATTATTATTATTATTATTATTATTATTATTATTATTATTATTATTATTATTATTATTATTATTATTATTATTATTATTATTATTATTATTATTATTATTATTATTATTATTATTATTATTATTATATATCAATGTTTATAGCATCTCTACAATTACTTTCATACCCATTGATAACCAGTGTGGACTGACTGAAATATTGGTATAAATTATACACAGGTATACTGGATAAGAATTCATATATATATATATATATATATAATATATATATATATATATATATATATATATATAAGAATTAATATATATATATATATATATTAATTCTAATATTGTCCTGGATAAGTGAATTTGTAGTATTATGTTTGGGAGTTTCCATGTAATAAAATATAATAGTCAAATAGCTGACGTTCCAATACAATAACAAGTACTTTCCTCAGAGTTTCCAGAAATAATACTATGAATACATATAACAACAAATTACTAAATTATCACTTTAAAACAGTATAAAAATCCAAAAGAAATTATGCATTTTAGTAACAGCTAGCATAAGCTTAAATAATCAGTAATCATCATATACATATAAAATTCCTATCTTAGATAAGTTTCTGGCTCTTGCCCTTAACAATGATGCCTAAGATTCAAGGATGGTAATGAATGACAATATATATATATATATATATATATATATATATATATATATATATATATATATATATATATATATATATTGAACATATTAAAGTAGCTCAATAAGGTCCAAGGGTATCAAATAATTAAGAAAAGATTCAAATATAAATATTTAGCTTAATAAACGAAAAGCATTGTAGCTTAAATTAAATTATGAGAAGAATACCTGAGTAGTGGCTATTAAACAAAAAATCAGACTGAGTTATCAATCATATTAAGGGTCATTGGATTAAATGAAACATACTCCTGGATAGTAGCTATATAGCCATAAGGTCAAAAATATTAAAATGATGAGTAGGGATAAATTAAACATATTTCTATAATTACATTTCTAAAGATATCACAATATCAATAATTATAAACAAATTATTAATAACAACTATTATAACTCAGGTATATGGAAATCAAGTGAGTGAGTACACTAGTAACTCAATAAAATATCTTCTCAGGTATACAGACAGTAGATTTTATCCACTTTCATTTCTTGGTTTGATGTTAAGTGCATATCTAAACAAATACCAAGTGAATATGGTTTAGCAGGGCACCACTAGATTATTTGAATCTATACACAGTTATATCTAATAACCTTTCACATGTACTAGGTTTGAATCCCTTTTGGTACCTTATTTCTTACAAAATGTATGATTTTGATTTTAGACCCATAGCACTGTATGCACTAATATTTAAGTAAACACCTAGGTAACATAAAACATCTTTAAACTGAAGTGGAATTCATTAGACATAAATCATTTCTTAGATCTTAGCATAACAAATGTGTTTCAATATTTTTTTATAAGTTGTACTAGCTCAGATTACTATTGATTTAAGATGGCAATTCACTCATCCTTGCAAGAAATATATGAGGGGATGGTGGTTATAATAATACTAAGAAATCACTAAATACTATGAAATCAATATTTATTTATGGCCTCTAAACATTTAAACAGCTCATTAATTAAAATGTTGATGATGATGATGATGATGACAATGATAACGATAATGACAGTGGTTTCAACCACAGCTTTAGGACTAAGCCTAAACATAAAACCTAATTTTTATAAAGAAATTTGTAATTATTGTTAATCTTAGCATATTTAATCATATCTTAAACAACTAATATTCAACCATTGATGATGAATGATCACACTTAAATAAAGACTACTCTTAATGAAATATATACGCCTCATTTAATAACATAAACTAATATTTATTACTGCATTTCTAACATATACATAAAAATTTCTATATTTACATGAAAATTTATATTAACAATAACAACAATAATCATAATCGACTGTTTTAAAATCATAACATTAAATTTTAAATTCTTTCCCATTTCCCATAAATGTATTTCAAAAGTATATTGTATTAAATTGGGTAACCGATTTGTTAAAATGTTCCATCCACAAGAAAAGTATTTTTTTATAAAAAAAATATTCACTCATTGGCATACATACCTTATAAATCTAACATGTAAGTAGGATGATAAAAATAAATGTTAGTAAAATTGGAAAGAGCAAGTTTTAGAAACAAGTTTTAAATTATTTTCTCCCCCTCCCTTCTAAGCTGAAACCTATACTTTCTTAAAACAAAGTAATTTAATATTTTACCACTACTTATTACTTCACATTCGCACACAATTATACACATGTAAAAATATTATTATGTAGGTGTGTGTTTTATCCCATAATAATAAAATATTATTTAAAACCAAAATAATAATACAAAAAATTATTTTACACATTAATATTTCATAACTGTAAATTAATAAACAAATAATTTTGATACATTCAAGATCATTTATGAAGCTCAAGCTTATTATTGGTAAGAAATTATTGGTTTTAATCGATCTGAATTGTCTTTAAAAGTTCTTTAAATAAACTATACCACTTTATAGCTAAAATTTTATTAAGTCTCTGATATCATAAAGAAAATATATAAAAAAAATTTTAATGAGTCAAATTTCTCTTGTTTAATGTCTATCTTTGGCAGCAACAATTTATGTGTTTCTTTGGAACAATCTCTTTCTTAAAGTGTATAATTATTTGATGATGATGATCCTATTGAGGTTATTTGCTTTATTGGACAATTTGGAAATCTTTATATTAATTTTCCTTCTCTTCCTGTCAAGCATGATTCTTTTAGTGGATGAAATATAGCAGTTGTTTTCACATTTATAAATTTCCTGGGTTTTAAACTCAGTTGCTGGAACAATTAATTGGACTTGATGATTAATATTTATCAGTAGATTAATTCATCTTTATGATCTCTTTTGAATGCAGGTGAATGTTTTCTTCTTTCTATTTAAAAACATCTTATTTCTCTGGTCAGTTGAAAGATGTAGAATATTATTTTTCAGACAAGACATCTTTTCTTTCCTATATGATCTGCAGCTCCACGATGGTCAAGTCTTGATGGGACACATATATAATTTTTTAACCCCATCATTTTTTTATATTTTCAACATTCAAAACTTCATAAAAAAAGATTTAAAAAAAAAACTATCTAGCAGAACTAAAAATGTTTGTCTGCTTTAGTTTCAATAATTTTTAAAAAGTCTCTCTCATAATATATTATAATAACAATAATCTAAACTCAACTGATTTTCCAGACTGCTTTTATATCCGATTTTTGAGTCAACTCACCCAATTAGAGTGATAGTGTGAATTGCTATTTTTGACCAACCCAAAAAATCACACACCTGGTTTTCAGACACTTTTGTCTTAAAAAAAAATAGACTTAATCCTTTTTTCCTTTTTCACGTATATCTGTAATATCTAAAATTGGAGTTTCTTTTCTTTAATCTTAAGATGAGACAATGTCAAAATTAGAGTTCACATCAAGCTTAAGCTCCCAAAATGACAAACAATCATTTATAAAAACAAAATTGCTACAAAAATAGATATCTAATTCAACAGATTTTTCCTTAACACAAAATTGTAAAAAAAAAAAATTGACAGATTTAACCCTTCTTTTTCTTTCAATATTTAATAAATGTAAATTTCTGTATGTAATGTACACACAAACTTTATCATTCCAAATCATTCATAAACTGTCATTACAATACTCTAATTGCTAGCTTAGTAATTATAACCCTAATATTTAAAATTAAATCCTTAGCTTTTAAATCCCAATTATAATTATAGAAAAGCAAAATAGAAGTATAGAATAAGATATTAGAATTGATCAAGCATAGGTTAGTGTTAAAGAAAGTTAAAATGTTTAATATCTGAAATTTAAAAGTGGCTAATTAAATCGCTTTTATAACACACACTGCCTATACATATGCATTATAACATTGCTTTTTAACAGAAAAATTAAATATTAAATAATTAAATGTGTGGACCATTCTGTCAACACACAAACAAATAAAAAATATAATTGTTGACCCACTCTTTTTCTATCTAAAGCTTTTAAAACTGGATCTTGTAGGGTTTAAACTTGGATGCCCTACAGCTTCATTTATTGTTATATAAAAATGTGATGATGATTTTGGTTTTACATTTTCTTACATGCACATTACTATAAATTTAGCTAGTGACTAAATTGTAATGGCACAATATATATTCAACAATTACCTTTAATTCCACTTAATCCGTCAATCTAAAAACTTGAAATCCAAGTCACCTTTTAGTTTTGATGCCATACCAACTTATTTGGATTATTGTATAGATCTAAGAACAGTTTAATCAATATAAATTTTAGTACTTTTAAGTTTTTCAAATATAATAGGTACCTTACTCCCCTCACTTGAAATCATCAAACTACTACCTTCAAACAATATGTCGACAAATCTCTATTCTATTACCATGTAAGTAATCAACGATTATTGAAAAAAGAAAATTAGTGATTACAAATATATGTAAAATCTGTATTCTTAATATATATATAGCTTCATAATTAAAAATACAATTTTTTTTTATCTTGGCCATGACACAATTTATTACAACAGATATTCTGAAAAGATATTACATAAAATGATTTTGAGTAATATGAATATGTTGTTGTTGTTGTTATTATTATTATTATTATTATTATTATTATTATTATTATTATTATTATTATTATTATTATTATTATTATTATTATTATTATTATTATTATTATTATTATTATTATTATTATTATTATTATGGTGATGATGATGACGATGACGATGATGATGATGATTGTTGTTGTTGTTGTTATTACTATTACTTCTACTACTACTATTACTAGTATTACTACTCACCACAATGAATTTATCCTTAGAATCAGGTATTAAAAAATGGATCTCAGTTTTGAAAAATACTTGACTCCAATGAAGTTCACTTTTTTCCAGTAATTTGGTTCTGTTAAATTTATCAGTGTTTGAACTACCTAAAACTTCCCAACCTCCCATCTCATCAATTATTTCAATTAATTTGTCTCCATTATCCTCTCGCTCGAGACAGCTTTCGTAAAAGTCTTTCAATTTTTTCTCAGATGAATTTGGATAATCCCTTTCAGGTGGAAGTTTTTTTTTTAAAATTACTTTAAGTTCTTTATAATAATTATCTTCTATTAGCTTATAGATCTCAAACGGTTTATCGAATAAAAGAGGAGGATATGTGGCCGAAAATCTTCCACACGTGTAAGAATAGAAATCTTCACACGGGTCAGCCGTTAAGTTCATGTTGTTTACTAAAAAAAGAGCTTGCTTTAAACAATCACTTTTTAAGCAGACTTGTGTAGTATTATATCTCGATTTCTTCGAGGATCCCAAGATAAGTATTAAAATGACTGTTATAAATAACGCAATACCGTTTAGTACAAAAAACACTTTTTCCCGTTTGGTCCACGTTTTCAACCAGCGAATTCTTAAATCACTTTGGATTATAAAAGCTCGATCATCGTTCTCATAATCTTCGTCTAACATATTTTTTTTTTTTTTTAAAGTAAAATTAAACTATGGCGTTCGTATATTATATATATGTTATTTTAAGAGAAATTTATTAAAACTTATTAATAATTTTAGTATTAGTTTAAGTTACCTAACAGTAATTGCTCAAAGGATCTAGTTTAAAAAATGATTTTCTTTTTTATTAAGTTATGTTTTTTTTAACAACTTTTTTATTCTACCCACCAGCTATTAAATTGTAGGTTTTAATTCCTTTCTGGCGAGTAAAATTATGCATGTAACAGAACACTGTTAATAGTTGTTTTTTTCTTTTTCCTACGTTTACATTTGGTTGTTGGAGAAGATAATGTTATTTTAGGACGAATGGGAAACCATCCCCATACAAGAAGATTATTTATTGGTAATACAATTTATTTTGTCGTCCTGACATATAGGCAAAAAGTGTTAAATCATGCTTAAGCAAATTCATTATATATATTGTAACCTCCAATAATAAAGAAAATATAAAAAAAAACATTACTGTTTTAAAACAAACTCTCCGTTAGCATGAACCTGGCTTAACTAGTATGAACGATCAATAATAAAGCGTATGTGATAATATATATATATGTGGAAACCGGTCGACTAACTAATATGAATAAATCTAAAGAAATAAGAGGAAGATTACAAAGTGTATCATCTATCGATCTCGCACTATCCCAGCCTTACATCTCTTATAACTAATATTAAATTTTGATTAAGCTAACTTCTAGATCTAAAATAAAAGTATTACAAGATAAATTTAATTTGCAATTCTTCTAAATAGTTAATGATCAGGAGGACATCCATCATGAGTATGGAATTAGAATTATGAGTTGGATGATATATATATATATATATATATATATATATCATCCAACTATATATATATATAAATAAATATATAAAAAAAAACAAAAATACATAAAAAAAAATAAAACAATAAAAAAAATATAAGGTTAAATGGATAACAAAAAACAAATATTCATTAACTAATAGAAATGAATCAACTTAAGAGTGAGTAGAAGGAAAAGTAAATGTATAAGGATAATAAATAATTAAGATGGTGATATAATAGGAATTAATAAAGGATGAATCAATTATGATAATGACTTAGGATGAAACGAAGATGAAAATAAAAGAAAGTAAGATATGGATGAGTTATGATAACAATATTGATGATGAAGAATGAGATCCTGAACTATAAAACTAATATTGTGTTAAACAAACAGTAAGTCAATAATGAATTAAAGGCAAGGGATGCTAAGCTTGACTAAAAAATATTTAACTACTAAATTAAAATGGGTTATGAGTTTTAAATTAGAATAAAAAAAAAACCTATAATGACAAATGTAAGAGATCAAGACAAAGCCTAACAAATAACTTAAGAAATGAAAAACTAACATCAAAGTTAAAGTTGAGACTATTAATCAATAACTTACTTTTCTCAGGGTTCAAATAACTTAATTGTTACTATTTTAAACATATATTTGAATCAGTGAGAGGGATTTTGCCACTACCCAAATATAGCAAGCAAAGACAGCTCATAAAACAAAAATGGAATTAATAAAGAACATTTGACTAAAATACCAACAATAAAATAAACTTTAAATTTATGATGTGTTAATAAATTCTTAATAAAGGGAATGTAATAATAATTTATAAATTATCCTTTAATTAAGAACCATGGTCAATATAATCAAGATCAGTGAATGATGTATGTAATGGTTTAGATAACCATGGTATTTCAATAACTAAATATTTAATCTTTAAATCATTATTTGAAAATAATAACATAAACTTAATATCAACAGTGTTTTGATTAATAAGTAATAAAACTCATATACCCTAAATATGAGAGCTTAGTAAAACTTATTTTGATATGCTAATGCGTAATAAAATCTATCATATTAACTGATGACAATATTTATGACAACAATGTTGTTGGTCTTGCATTGGTGGTCGAGAGGTCAGTGCGACTGCTTTGCACTTGCAGTCAGTTGCCCGGGTTGCGGGTTCGCGACCCGGCCGATGCTATGACACTTAAATATATATATATATGTTGATAGCCATAACAATACGGATAGTATTTAGCGATAAAGCTTCAGACAACTAGATACATTTTCAAAAACAAAATTTATTTACATTATTTATAAGTTTGTACAATACTAATAACAACAAAGAAAACGTATATATTTTTGGACAATTATGCACAGAAATTACATTGAATAAGTTATGATTAGATTATTGTATTACTAAAGGGAAGCTCTCTTAGGATCTATTTATCATTTTAATAGATTATTAACTTTTAAGTAATTATTATTTAAGTCTATACATTGACTTTATTTTGACTTATTATACATTTTATATTTTGCCTATTTATTAAACATGATTTTAGAAACTTACTTCAAATAGACACACGCAATATATTTCAAAATTCTTATCCAATGGTTAATAAGCTACCAATATTATATTATACAAGATAATACAATAAATATACTTAAGATATAATAATTTATGATATCATATGTTACCAAAAACTACTGATTTCTTATTTTAACCCACTTATTTAGGCTATTAGACAGCCAACCTTGCTTTAAGTGTCAAGACTATTATTATTCTACCTTTCAATTATTAGTTTTATCTTATAGAACTCTTTTAAAATTAAGGAAAAATATCAGCATTTAAATCACATTTGATATAAATGCTAAATAACATAGATTAATGGTATAGATGGGACCATCTCGAATGTATAGGCACTAAGCAACAATCTACTATATAAAATAACTTTTAAGTAATATGATCTCTTATCATCATTTTGTTCAATGCTAAGTACAGTCTACATTTTCAAATACTATAACCTAATTGAGGAACTTTCAAGGAAATTGGAAATATGCCTAAGAAAAACTTGTATTTTCTATTCAGCAGTTATAACCAACTGCACATGAACCAATATCTCAAGAAAGCAAAGATAGTATATTTTACATTATCTCTTCAAAACAACATAAAAAAAACATTGCACTAGGCCATTCTGTTGTCCAATCCTTTTCTTTAGTGAAATAATATTACAATTCACTATTGATTTTCTTTTAAAATTTAAGTTAAAAATAAAGAAAGACATGCTTCAATGGAAATTGACTTTGTCTGACTCAGACATGATTAACTCTTGATAATTAAAGTAAGAATAATTTTGTTTGTAAACATGGTTTCAAATGCTGACTCATGTAATTCATAAAAATGAAATCTACTCCATTTAATCTTTAAGGAATTAATTATGTGAATATTTCACAAAGAAAATTTCTAATATGAAATGAGTTAATGCCTTGATATAAAGTTTATTTAAAAGAACTTATTTTAAATGAACAATAATAATAAATAGAACAAAAAAAACTTCTAATTTCAAAAATATTATAGAATGTGATAGCTAGTCAAACTGCTTACTTTAGAATGAAAGTAATTAATTAATTGCTGTCATTAGTTATCTTTGAATGAATAAAATAATATCTTAAATAAGCAGATGAAATGTTCTTTAGAATAAATGATCTGTTAATTTGCGAAATGTATCTCATGAAAATATTAAGGAAAATATCCCTAATAATACATCATCTGCTGTTGGGATAAAAATAATAAAATAAGTTATAGGGAACTCAGTCAAAGGTAAGTATATGTGAAAAAAAATGGATTCAAATCAAATGGAGTAATTCTTTATGCTCATAAAAAACTGAAGGACTCAGGAGGATTTGAACCAACCCTCATGTATAAATACATCAAATTTCTACTATATTTTACCTTTGACAGAATAGTCAGTTGATAGAGCGTTTGCTTTAAATTCAATATTCAAGAATCTAAAGGTGCTAGTTCAACTTCTAAGTGAATATTCTCACTGTGCATATAGGCCAGCAACACCTGAAGAAGAGTGAAGAATAAAATTACTCAAAACGTGGTTATTAGTAACAGTTGTTTGTATTTGAAAAGTTTAAATAAAGTTTAAAATTGTCTACACATTCAACATTCACTCAAAGATAATGGAAATAGTCCAACATATCACACCTTATATTAGTAATTTAATGTTAATATGTGAGAATAACATAAGTCCTGCACATATACATTATCATCATCACTATCCAGAAATAGTTCACCAATGGATTGGTAAGACAATTAAAATATTGAATAATTTATTATGTGGACATCGATAAAAATTTAGTATGTTGCATGCATGGCTTTTGAATAGTTTCTCATTTTATTGTTAATAAGTTAACAAAATGTCAAACTGTGGTTTTTCTTATTTATGTATTGCATGATAATTAATATTATCATGGCAATCTACTGAAAATCTTTGGCCATTTATCAGTTAAGGATTTAAGTTTTCTAATTTTATTTTATTTTAATACTATAAATAGAGTATTACTAGTTAATATCCTAATCAATAGTAGCTAACTGGATATGGAAGTATATCTTATATATTATTATAAATTATATCTTAAAAGCCTTAGTTAATGATTATTCTATACCATTAGAATAGCATGGAGAATATATTTAAAAGTAAGACAACATGGTTGCAAATTATTTTGCTTTAAATTAAGGGTGTCATAAAATCAAATAGTGTTTAGCTAAATTAGATGATAACAGAAGATAATTAATAAGTTTGAGTTAAAAACACCACCCAAATGTTTGTATAAATAATTAATGACTTTGCAAATGGGTAGGCGATTGTTTTGTTTATTATTTATGCATCTTGTAGCAGATGACCTTTCTTTTTTGTAAAAAAATGTTTTTAAATATTGTGTAAATTGAACTTGATATTAACTGTCAATACATATGTTTTATTATTATTATTATTATTATTATTATTATTATTATTATTATTATTATTATTATTATTATTATTATTATTATTATTATTATTATTATTATTATTATTATTATTATTATTATTATTATTATTATTATTATTATTATTATTATTATTATTATTATTATTATTATTATTATTATTATTATTTAGTCTTTGTCTCTATATATGACTTCTTGAGCACTGAATTATTAATTGTTTTACCGAAATCCTGGTTTAAATCAGATGAAGAATTCTAATAAGATACAGATCTAAACTTAAACATGCGAAGTTGCATAAGAAGTACAATTCTAGTGGTTGGAGTTGTATTTAAATTAAAATAAAAATATTTTTTTGATTTACTTTGAATTAATTTTCCATTAAAGACTGCATATTATTTAATTATTCTACAAATGAAGATTACATTATTTTGGAAATTGATTTTAAATTATGTTGTTGATGAGTATTAGAATGACATAAAAGAAATCCATTTACTTGTAGATTCTCGCATATCATTCTGGGTGAAAAACTGATTTTTCCAAATTTTATATTTTTTATACATTCGTTAGTTTAACAGAATATATCATTAATTCATTGTTATTGTAATTATAGTATGTTGGGGATACATTAACTTATAAGAGAAGCTATGTCTCCTGTGGTCTACTAGGTTGTCATTCATTTATTCAACAACATGATATGACAATTAATACTTAAAATTATTAGATAAAGAACCCTGAGATTATTACATATTATTTTATGATTATCCAAGTTATTCTTTTTGTTGCAAATATTAATTGTGTGGAATTAACAAATCAATTATAGTTTACTGTACTATAAAAAAAGAACATTAATTTATAAAAATATATTTCAGATCAGATAATGGCAATACATTTTATTTGGTGATTAACATTTGTTTTAAAGATATCTAAAGAGGGTATAATAAAAGATATTTTTATTATTATTATATATGATATGCAAGGTTACTTGTGAATGCATTTTAATATGGGGAAGTTCGGTTAATTTAAAAATTGTGAATTAGAATGAGTAAGGTTTCTCCTCTTTTTAATTTATTTATCTACTATGATAATATACATTTGTCATTATTTTAATTCCCTTTTATTTTAATGTCTGACTCAGTGAATTAGAGATTTATAGTCAAAATAAAATTAGAAGATTATATAGAGACCACGTATTTAAAATTACATATTATGGGACTTGAAGAATCTGTAATTATCTATTAAACATACAGTAAATTAAATGAATAATCTTAGTGCTAAATTAGTTATTTACGGCAGAATTCCAAGACATACTAGAATGTCACAATTATGTTTCAGGATGATATAAAGTTTACCAGTATTCCATTAAACATATTATTTATATTTAAAACGTTACTTATTAATTTTTCTATTATATATCCACAAGGTATTAAAAATTGGATGATAGCCTGTCTCCAGCTCTAATTTGCATAAGAATAATGGAATGAATGTTAATATGCTGTCATTGACATTTAGTTATTAATATCTCTTCCTCATCAGAGAAGCAAATGTTGTTTGTAAAATGCATGAATCTATAACTCATTTTCTGCAATCCTGGTTGTGATATGATAGGGTTGCGATAAGACATGCAATGATAAAAATTCCTAAAAAAATTAATAATGTTTTTATTAATATAATTAAAAAATATGAAATAGTTAAATATTTTATAATACTTATTAATTAAGTAAAATTGTGTCAGTGCTTTGTAAAATTATTACAAAGGTAATAACTATTTCATATTTTTAAATTATATTAATAAATATATTATTAATTTTTTTTTAGGAATTTTTATCATTGCATTTCTTATCTCAATTGTACCATATCACAACCAGGAGTGCAGAAAATGATATCACTGAAATTATAGATTCATCCATTTCACAACAACATTTGCTTCTCTGATGAGGAAGAGATATTAATAACTAAATGTCAATGACAACATATTAACATTCATTCCACTATTCTCATCCAAATTAGAGCTGGAGACAGGTTATCATCCAATTTTTAATACCTTGTGGATATATAATAGAAAAATTAATAAGAAACGTTTTAAATATAAATAATATCTTTAATGGAATACTGGTAAACTTTACAGCATCCTGAAGCATAATTGTAGCACTCTAGTATGTCTTGGAATCCTGCCGTAATTAACTAATTTAGCACTAAGATTATTCATTTAATTTACTGTATGTTTAAGAGATAATTACATATTATTCAAGTCCTATAATATAAAATTTTAAATACGTGAACTCTATATATAATCTTCTAATTTAATTTTGACTATAAAGTTCTAATTCATTGAGGTCTTTTCAGTAAATATGATATTATATATTTTAAAATGATCTTCACTAGTTTTCGTTCTTTATTATATATTACAGAAGTCGACATGCACGAATTTATTCTCAAAAAATTTACACAACTAACAAATTTATAATACCTATTGTTAATTATTTTTATAAATGTTTGAAATATTTAGTAATTATAACACTAGGAATTTTACTTTTATTTATATCAGCGTTGTAAAAAGTAATTATATAATTAAAAATGTTAGGATGACTTTGAGAATTGAAAAAATATTTTTTATTAAAAAAATAATCAAATGTTTTTTTTTTTTTTTTAATGTCATAGCATCTGCTGAGACGCGAACCCGCAACCCGGGCATCTGCCTGCAAGAGCAAGGCAGTTGCGCTGACCTCTCGACCACCAATGTTTTGAGCAGGAAAAGTCGCAAAACTTCAAAATGACAATCTTTAATCACCCAAAGTAACGCATATTTTATTTTAACAAATCTATAGTGAATTAATTTTTTAAAGCGAGATATTGGTAGTAATAATATTAATTTAATAATAATAATTAATTAGTATTTACTGTTTAAGAAATATTTTTTTTGATAAATCTTTTATTTAGAAACAAATTTTTGCAAGCATACTTTTTTCAATCACTTTTAAATATTTATAAATATTTTATTAATATTGTTTTCAGTTTATGTAATAAAAGTTGACAGAAGTTTATTTCGAAACATATTTTGTGATCATATGAATTCTTCTTCCTGGTACACTGTATAAACATATATTTTGTAAGTTTTATATTTCACATTTGTATAGGAATATTGAAGTAGTTAAGAAATAATATAAAATAACTTAAATCTTTTTAATCTCTCTTTGAGGCTTTAAAAGAACTAATAGGGACTAATTTATAACGTCTATTCTGTACGTTGTTAGTCTTTTTCTTTGTGGGTTGATTTATTTTGTAAACTTCTAAATGCATGGGAAGTTTATCAAGATGTTGTAGCCATCCTGATAAATTTAAGCTTTTTATCCTTTGCTTAAGATATATAAACCATCATTTTTATTCTTTCATAGCTATATAATAATTTTATAGCTACCTGATAGGTTTACTTAAAAACAGAATAAAAGATTGCAGGAGATATCATCTTAGGCAACGGTTTATGTCTAATGACAAAAGCAACTTGTGTCTGATGAAGACAAAAGTTGGTGATTGAAAATAAAGGCTGCTAGAAAATAATTAATAATAAATCTATGCTGTCCTTTGTTGATGACTTTTACTTTATCTACCTACAATTATAGATAGTATTTAAACTGATAATAAAATTTCTGAATTGAATTTTATATAAAACTTTTTTAAAAAAAAATTAAAGAAGGATGAAAATATGTTTTAATAATTATTAAGAATATAAACATAATGAAGTACAAATGGAATGGAAATCATTGTAAATAGAAGATAAAATAATAACCATTGTTTAAATTATTAAGATATTTGCAATGGCCAGATATGCCGTTCAATTTAATAAATTGAACAATATACAGAAGAATCAAATTTATGGCCAAAGTTCTAATTAGGATTTTAAAAAGGATAGATATATGTATAATTTTACATAAATCGTCTTAAGAGTAGTGTGTTTCTAATAAAAAAGACACACTCTAGTCCATTATACAATAAGGTAATAAGAAGGTGGCAACTACCATCAACTTGGTTCTCATTTACATATTAAGAAGTTTGTTCTAACCATCTACAGAATAAGTTGCGAGAATAAACCAGACTAATTATTTGTGAATTATTTATTAACTTATTGACTTTTATATAACAATGCTAAGAAATAAATTATTTTTTAAATTTTGTAGTAAATCTTTAAACGATGAATGTGTAACAAAAACAATCACTAAGTAAAAATATATAGTGTTAAATAGATGTCTAAAGAGTAATGGTATTATAATATGTGAGACACCACCTCATTAGTCATCCTACAATACTGCAATAAGAAAGTGGCAGCCATCTTCTTGTTTGTTCTCTTTTGTATATTAAAAAAGATTGTTGTAAAAAACTATAGAAGAAAGTCTGAAGTAATTCAGAACAGTCTTCTTTATATATGAATTAAAACCAACTTGAAAGTTGCTCTCACCTTCTTATTAAATATATTGTTATATTATCTGAGATAGTAATAGTATGCCTCTTTACTAAAATAGTATTATACTTTAGGCGATCTATTTAACGTTATCACTTTTAACTTAATGATAATTTCCGTTATATATATATATATTATAGAGCAAGTTAAACAGTATTTTAAAATTGTATGAGACTAGTGTATGTTTGGGAAAGGATTAAAGATGAACTTACTGCTAATACGTTTAATTTTGGAAGCACAAAGAAAATAAAATGCAAAATTGTAGAAATTAAATAAAAAGCTGTTTTAACATACTACATATTTTTTTAAATGGTCCCTTCGCGTTTTTTTTTTCTAATTTCACAAAATTAGATAATGTTGCCCTTAATATTAGGTAATTTTTATTCCATTCAGGGAATTTTATTTCACTTAATAGTTCTAAGAAATTGAATAAAAGGTCATTATCAAATGTAAGTAAGAACATAAAAATATTAAACAATTGTGAGCATGAAATCATCCGGATAAAGACGCAGCTGAACTACATTCTGACTAACAGAAATTGTGTGGATTAAGATTATTACATTATGAACTAATTCAACATTTGATGATAACTAATGAATATAAAATGTGTTAAGGAAAAATAAATATATAAAACCTATTAAGATAGGATTGGATTTACAGTTAATATCTCGAATCCTCAGACACACACAAAAAATTTAAACTAGAATTTAAAAACAATCTAAAATATTTAAAGTCATTATGATGACATAATAATTCTAAAAACCCAAGTTCAAATGTAGACTGAATAAAAGTTTAAAGTCTTTTAGGTTTAAATTATATATATATATATTTACCAACTAGACTATAGCTTATCAAAAAACATTTCAAAATATTGACTAAAAATGGACATCTGATTACATATCTAAATAGTAAACAAAAATGTAAATATATACAATTTTAATGCACAAATCAGCGCATAACAGCAGAGCTTCTTCAAATTAAATCACAATTTATTATAAACTTAATATAAATTATAATACATAATAATTAGTGCTCGAGCGCTTTCAAGAGAACTTAGATCTCATAATCATGGGCAACAAAGAGCAAGCATAACCAGGTTTAGATATTGAAAATATGTATCAGTCTGTTAATAGGTTAAGCAGTATTGATGTTCTTTTGTCTGTATTTATTAAGAAAAGTTCTTTATCAAAAAATAAAATTAAGGTAATTAAAGATTTGCTTTTGTTATTGGAAGATTCTATGTATTTTACTTATAAAGGTAATTTTTATAAGATTAAGGAAGGGTGGATAATAGGTTATATTATTTCTCCTTTAGTATGTTCAGTTTATATTAGTTTTATGGAAGAGGAAATTATTATTAAAAAGAATTGTTTATATGTAAAATTATTTGTCAGATATGTTGATGATTGTTTATTTGTTGTTGAGAATGGTAAATTGAAGGAATTTGTAAATGAGTTTAATTGTTTTGATCCTTCTATAAAATTTGTGTTAGAAGGAGGGGGGTTAGATTTTGGTAAGTTAAAATTTTTAGATCTTTTGGTGATTAGAAATATAGAAACTAATTGTTTATTGTGCAGTCATTTAGTTAAAAGTAAAGAATTAAGATCTATAATTAAACCTGATAGCTATCAGTCTGTATCTCATAAAGTAGCTGCTTTAAGGAATTATTGTCATAGGAATATTAAATTAAATAATTCTAGTGGGGGTAGCTTTGTTTCAGAAATATCAATTTTATAAAGATTATTTAAGTGTTGGATACTCTGATAAATTTGTTAAAAGTATTTTATTTAATAGTAATATTTGTAAGGATGTAAAGGTTAAAGAAAAATATGATTTTATTTCTTTGCCATTTAAATTATCTTCTTATAAAATTGTGTGTAGAAATAGTAAATTGTTTGGAAATAAGAAAATTGCTTGGAAAAGGGGTGTTACATTGAATAATTTATTGAATAATACAAAGGAAGTTTTTGATAGAAAGACTATTCCTGGTGTGGTATATTTTATTCCTTGTTTATTTTGTAAGAAGGTTTACATAGGTCAGAGTAGTTTGAGTTTAAATGAAAGAGTAAAGGTTCATAAAAGTAGAGTTAAAAATAGATATCTTAGTTCTGCTTTGTATGTCCATGAAAAATATACAGGCCACACTATTGATTTTGATGAAGCTAAGGTTGTCTTCTTTGAGAGAAATGAAATCAAAAGAAGAATTAAAGAGTCTTTATTATTGAAAATTTATGATTCTGAAGCAATTAACTTATTTAAGAGTTCTTTTAATATTAAGGGTGGATGGGAAGTGAATGGATTTGTGGGTAGTTTTTAATAGTATATATAAGTTGTGTTTTTTTTTATTATTTCTTTACACTTGAGAAGTCTGCTTGTAGCAGTGAAACCTTAGGTTGTGTTTTAATATTATTTTTATTCTGGTCTGGTTTAATTTTAGATTTGGGGTAGTTTTGATATATATATATATATATATATAGTAGGCAGCTGAGTGTGAAATAATTTCTTTTTAAAAATGTAATAATTTTTTAACAATCGCTAAACTTTATGAATAACACTTTTTCACTAATCCTTTATCAGTAATTCCTGAAGAGACCTTTCATCTGATGTGGTTTATTTAAATATGGATTTATTTCCATTTATTTCAATATAGACAGCTGAATGAAGCTTTTTTTTATTTTAACAATGACATATGCAAGTAAAACATATTTTAATATAAAAGTAAGGTGATAATATCAATATTTTATTGAAGTTAATTAATAATAAGAAATAACAAATATGAGCTCTCCTGTGCGATAACTTTTATGCTGAAATATATGCACATGTACACATTTATCAAGCCTCTTCATAGAGTTTCTAATATAATTCAGAAGCTAGATTCTCAAAAAATCATTTAAATATACTTCAAAAATTGTTTATTTTTTTGTAATATCAATACCAATGTGTTTTTTTTTTTTTAGACAAAAGATGGTCTCTATATTTAAAACATGGATTAAAAGCTGGGCATTATTTACAAGTTCATTTGACTGACTCTTTGAGAATCTAGCTCGTCAATAATCTTAGTAATGTATTTTGAGTTTGTTTTAGAATCGGTTTATATATTCAGATTTATATATTTGAATTTATGTGCCCATTAAAATTATTATAATTACATTTACTAAAATGTTCTTATATTATTTTATTTTTACAAAAGTGCAAGAAATCCTTAATGTTTATCTATTTTTTTAGTATCATCGTATTCAGTCTTTACCATAAAATTTACAAATATATATAAAAAAACACATCTATTATTCTAAATGGTATTTACTTCACTTTTCTTTATTTATTGTAATAATTATAAACTCTTTGCTAAGGAATGTTAAAAGATAAAATATTTTTAATTTACAATTTATATTATGTAATAACTGAAACACACAGGCTTATTATATACCTGTGTCTATATATTTAATATATAGGTATATGAGCACAGACTTTCACACAACCCACTACTCTTATATTATGCTAAGCTGGTCAAAAAATGAATATTTAAATATCTCATTTACATAAAGAAGTACATTCGTTTAAAGGTACAACTTTTCGATTGTGAAATAAGACTGTGTTATGGTTTTGGCGGTGTTCGGCAAAGTGCATGCTTAGCGCAATATAAATTTTAAATTTAACTTATTTTATCTTTTCTTAAGATTTAGGTGCAAGACGTTTATAATAATTACAATAAAAAACATCAAATGATAATAAATAATGTTTTACCCAAATTACATTTAATAATATAATTCTCCACATACATAATTGATGAAACTAGTTTTACATACTGCATTAATATCTAAGAAACATTTTGAATAATAAAAAAAAACATTTAAGAAATATTTATATTATTTTTTATTACGATTTTCATTTGCAATTCAGAAACTATTCCTTAAAATTATTATGCCTTCACTACTAACATTATGAACAACATCATGTTTCTTTTTTTAAAAATAAGAAACGTGTTTAATTTTTTTTTTTTTTAAAGTATACATTAAAAAAAATCTTCACTCTATCTTTTTTTTTGTTTATATGTCAAATGCGTTGACCGGGAAGCGAACCCGGGCCAGCTGCTTGAAATGCAGCTATGCTAACCACTAGACCACTAACGCTTGACTAATCTATCTTAGTAAGATGAATCATTAAAATAATATACTTTTTATAACGACTATAATAAACAGTGGAAACATCGGTTATAAAAATTTTATGGTTTTAGTGAATAAATTTTACAATTTGATTTATAAGTATTAATTCAACTGCATTTATAACTTTGATACCACCCACATTAGATAAACATATGAATGTCTATTACTATTTGTTTATTAAAATAGCGATATTTAAATCATTTCTCACCCAGATATAACCTTTAAACCTCTATTAAAAATAAATATATCTAGTTTTAAAATTATCATAACATCACATGATCACCATTTCATATGCTTACACATACTGTTAATAAGAACACCAAATTCACTATGCAGTAGGGCCACTAAATGCAAGCCCTTGTAATCAATGGATGCAGGAAGATTTTTGCATAAAATTCTTATCTATTGCATATTCATCCAACATCACCAGACTAGGCTTTCATCAGTGAGCAGCCTTGGATTTACATTTCATCTAGACCTTAGGATCTAATGCAACCCTTTAAAAGCCATCTTTTACCTATTTGGTTAACTATAAAGCTAGCAGCCTGAGATGAAAAATCTATGTTTCCAAGCCAGGCTCATTTACTTGTATATTTATATAGATCTGAACTGAGTTCAGCATACATACATTTTGGTATCATTGGTTTTTCAAAAACACAATCACCATTATTCTATGGATAGTATAGGTATAAAACCATCAAAACATCACATTATCACCATTTCATATGCTTGCACATGATTACAATAAGAGTACCAAACTCTCCATAGAATAGTACCACCAAGTTCAAGCCTTCATAATCAATGGTTACTGGAAAGTTTTAGCATAAAATCCCTATCTAGTGCTATTCATCCAACATCCCCAGATTAGTTTCTAGCTTATGGCTTTTCATTAATGAGGAGCCTTGAATTTAACAACATGTGTAAGCATATGAAACGGTGATCATGTGATATTTTGATAACTATCCTACTTATAAGATAATGCTGACTGTAGTTTTCTGAAAAACCAAAGATACCAAAATGTATAGATACTGATCTGAGTTTAGTATATGACTATACAAGCAAATGGCTTGGGTCGGAAACATTGTGGTGTTTTCATCATGAGTTCCCAGCTTTATAGTTAACAAAATAGGTAACATGTGGCTGATGGAAGGTTGCATTAGATCTTAATATTTAGGTGCAGTACTCTCAGTGATGAAATCCATAAGCTAGAAACTAGAGTGGGGGTTTTGGATAAGTAGACAATAGATAAGGATTTTATTCACAAACCCTGTATTCATTGATTTTGAATGCTTGCATTTGGTGAAAAACTGCATGGAGAGCTTCATATGCATTACTTTTAAATTAATAAACATGAAATAATTCAACTACATATATTACTTTTAATGTCTATAGAGAATATCATATCACTCCTAACCCAGGCATAAACTTTAAACTCTACTAAATATTAATATATTTATTTTTAAATTAAATACAAACACATGAAATAATTCAACTTTGTCGACTTTTAATGTGTAATAATTTTTTTAAGATAAATTTAAAACTTATATTCTACCACAGAGTTTTGAAATGTATAAATAACAATATTTAAAACATTATATGTCCCCAAAATACTTTTTTTTTTCTGAACAATAACTCTTCATTTGGTTCGTATTACAATTTTTTCTGTCTGTCTTCAATATTTCTTTTGTATTTGCAAATTATTTCAATTTGATTTGGAAGTGTCAAGCTTTCTGAACCCATAACATTGAGACATTTTACTTCAGATGATTATTTTTATTTATTAGGTTAGAAATTAAGATATTCTTCTAACCCATATACAAATATAAATAGCAGTTAAGAATTATTCATAAATTTAATGTTTTATTAAATATAAAGACAACTTCATCTCTCTTTTTTTAATGTGTAATATCTTTATTTTTTTTAGTTTTTAAAATTTTATATTCCACCACATATTGCTGAAATATATGAATAAAGATATGTAAAAAGATTTAATGATATAAAAGATGCATAATTTTTGCGATTGCTAATAAACAAGTTTCATAAAGATAAATATATAGTGTCGATATATAATTATATATATATATATAATTATTTTTTAAAAAAATCACTTTAAAAGAAAAGAAAAACAAGATATTTAAAATATCTTTACTGAATTTTAGATATAATTACAGGAGATTTGAATACAAACTTATGAGCTCCAACCGATAAACATGATCACACACATGAGAAAAAGATAAATTATATTTAATATATGTATTTTGGGCTGAACCAGCAGTCACCAATTAATCCAGATCATCACCTCATACACATATATATAATCAGGGCTTAGCTTATATTATGATAGCAAATCTTTAAACTTTAATTGACAACTTCAATCTTTTCCACTCTCAAACTCTTCATCCATCCATATTATTGAAAATATGATGATGGCATCATCAAATTTATTGTTGATGCCAATATTGTAGCCATACCCATGTTGACTTTAAATCACTCTGACACCTCAAGTATTACAGATACAGACTAAATTCTACCCATATCTTTTCTGAAATTTAAGTGGACATATTACGTTTCTATATGTAAGTGGTCAAATTGAAATAAAGTCACCATGGATATGACAATAATATTAACATCAACAAAATATTTGAACATTCCATTATCAGATTTTCAATAATCTGCAAGACTGAAGAGTTGAAGGATGGAAAATATTGAAGCCTGTCTATTAAAGTTTGAAAATTTGCTATCTTAATAAAAGCTGACAACTCATTATATATGTGTGGGAGATAATGATATGGACCAATTGATGAATATTACCTAGCATGAAATACATATATTATTTATCTTTTCATATATGCATGACCGTGTGTATTGATTATATGAGATGGAGTGAATAGGTGAAGGGAGTTTAAAAGTCTATGTTTAGATCTCTTCTAGAAATGAGATAAATAACTGGTATTTTTATTTTTATACAATTGTTCAGTTTTATTATTATTATTTAAAGTATTGATAAATCCTTCTCTATTTTTGAAAGATACAACAAAATTTTTAGATACTCAAATATGTATTTTCCCCACAGTTTTGAGACCCCATGCTAAATAATATATAGCATAAAGTCATCTATTGAACTCATTTGAAACACATTTACTTTATACAAAGATAAAAGTCAATAACTCGTGTATTGGAGATCTGTTATGTACTAGTGATGTTGCTCAATAAAAAGCTTACAATTATCAATATAAATAAAGCTACATCAAGGTATTTAAAACATATCATCAATCTTCTAGTTTTAAATATTCCATAACACTTCTCAGGCATATATTTGAAAAAATGACTAAATATTTTGTGCAACATATCAATTCAATGTATTTTTTTTATAGATTATTCTGCACTTATCATTTTGATGTTAATGTACAAACATTTTTAACATATTTTTCATGATGACAAGTCATCCTTTCTAATTAAAAGACTAGTATGTGTTAGCATCATTACTATTAAAGTCACTATATTAAATACTTACTGTATAAAAACTTTGAATAAAATATAAATGTGAACATGAAAACAGATTAATTAATTTATGAATATAATGGTGCCTAGGTTCTTAGAATCTTTTATATATTTATAAATGTTTTCCTGCTATAACTAATATTAAGATTTGATAGTTTGGGTCATTAGATTAGACCATTAGGTGCTTGTATTATAGCTAAAGATGCCGTTGGATGGCATCATTTTCACGCTAAAACTATAAAATATTAACATTCATGGGCCGTTGATTTTTAATAATTTTTCTGTTTGTAATGCGAAAATAAAAATAAAACAAAATCGTCTTTTTTAAATATTATTTTTTATTAACGTATACAATTTAAATGATAATAATAAATGTAAAATAAAATCAACAAATTACAATTTGATTTGTGTTTTTTATATCGTATACTTTTTAAATTGTGTTACAGCTTTTTTTTTATCAATTTTCTATCGGATATTTTTTTACTTGTGTTACGACTTTTTTTGTAGTTGTTTAACTAAAAAATAATAATCGTAATAAAAGTTAAAGTTGTTACGGTTAGATTTAGGGTTAGTTTTAGGGTTAGGTTTAGTTTTAGAGTTAGGGTTAGTTTTAGGGTTAGTGTTCTGTTTGTTTGTAATGCTAAAATAAAAAAATTCAAAATCGTAACTGTCCTCAGACAAAATAAAGAAACTCAAACTTTTTTAAACAACAACAAACACATACAAATGTCTTCTTTACTTATTAAACATGTTTATAATATTTGTTTTTTATTAAATTTACAAAAAAAAACTGTATATTTGTACTTTTCTTACTTCAAAAATATACACATGGTAGAAGTCTTCTTTGTCTCGTGGAATGTTACGAACAGTACATTACTTGACACATTACCTAATTGCAACTCACTAAAAACATAGATCTTTAACATTTTCCCAATTAAAACTTCAATACAGTACATTGTAAAGAGTCTTAGAATTATTACTTTACAAAATATCAACATTTTAATCCTTTAAAATAAAAAAAAATTCAATGAAAACAACATTTCCATCCGATTCAAATACAAGCTCTCTCATCAAGTTGTAACTGTTTTATAAATTGTGCGAATTCACAAAATATATTTGCTACCATGCAACATACATGCTGTACTGCGATGTGACATAGTGGCCTGCATTCTGTACCACAACAAAAAAGTTGTACTATTGAAAACGTGGGTTTGAACGTGTCGGCCATGGAAACAGCATTTTAATGTGTTTTGGCACGAAAACCGCACTATAGAATGGCATCTTTAGCTATAACCCCATGACAAAACAATAACATGGTTAAGGATTTCTGCTCTTTTTTTAAAACCCTCCTATATTTTTACAAATTTTTTTATTCTCACTAGATTTAATCTTTCAACTTTCATTTTGATATTAGACCATTATTATTTATCAGAATATAATAAATTTGGCCTCATTCAATAGATATTTTTGTTTAGAAATTAACTAAATTTTTAAAAATCACAATGGATTTTCAGAATTATTTTAAAAATTATATTTTAATCAAAACAAAATATTGTCATATCATCAAATTTCAGGTGGAGCAAATTCAATTTGCAAAATGAATGAAATCTTTTTTGTTTTAAAAATCTGAAGGAATTATTTTTAGTAACTACTAAATCTATCAATTTATGCTTTAACAGTTTAAAATTTTTTTCATAATTTTTATATCACTAGATATTATAACACTCTGCTGAGTGACCTCATGTCTAGGCAGCTGGGTTTCCAATAACTGTAATCTGTATAGTAACAATATTCAGACAAATATATTATTTTATATTTAAAAATAAAATATTTATGTAAAAAATAAATATGAAATATTTATTTTTAATTTTTAATAATTATGATACAATTATAACACAAATATAATCATAAACTTACCAAAAAGTCAAGTTTTTAGATCATCATCATATTTTTTCAATGCTTGTAATATTTCCTTGAAGTACTCTCTCAAATGACTAATCGTTTTAATGTGATTTCAGTTCCTTTAAAATCCTGATTATTCAATTTTCATGACATTTAAACAAATTATAAAACATTTTTAATTTTTATTAGTGCATTCCTGTCACAATTCTATCATGGCATAATCATCTACCAATTCACAAAGTCTGATTACTCTCTCTCTCTCTCCTCTCTCTCTCTCTCTCTCTGGCAGGCATTTCAGAACAATTATTACTTTTCAGGTGAGATAGAAGTTACATACATTTTAATCTCTATGCTGAAAGCCCTCTAACACTATTTCTATTGAAGTGAAAACATTGTTGGTAAAGGCATACATAGAGAAGAAAAATAATCTGACATTGTGTACAGGTGGTGTATAGAGTAAAAATGAGAAACTAATTGATAAAAACAAAAAAAGACTTGAAAATTTAAGAACACTAATTTTGCCTAAACAAAAACTGAAAGAAATATTAAAAATATTGTTTAATTTTTTTAATGAAAAACAATACTTTTTGCTGGGATTTATTTATATAAATAGAGTAGTTGTTTATGTTTTAACCTAAGCACAATGCTAAAATATATATCTATGATAGAGTGTGGAGTATGTATAAATATTTACCCATGAAGACTAAAAAAGAAAGAAGACAAAAGATAAAGTAAGTTAAAAGTTGAGAATAATAAAATAGAATGACATAAGTAGGAAAAAACTCTTATTGAAAAGAGAGATGAAAGAGAAAATAATTAAAGAGAACAAACAAAAACGAAACCATTGTGACAAGAAATGATAATTTAATGTAATTCACAACTGATTTCAAATAAATAACCAAAGTTTTAATTTAAATGTTTTTTTTTTTTAATATATATACAAAAAAGTTTATTTTAATAAAAAAAAAATTACAAAATTATAGAGAAATAAAATGTTACATTTTACAATCACTGGAAGATATAAAAAGACATTTGGTAAAAATTTAGTTTTCTTTCCAATTTATGCACATTTTCCTGGTGTTTATAGATGATTCTTCAGAGCAATGGAATGCCTTAGAAAACTCTTTCACTTGTGATAAAACATATAACATTCTATAAAAAAGTAAAGCAAATAAATAAATGATATATACATATACACAAACACACACACACATATATATATAAAATCCACTAGACTAATTTTACAAAATTAAAAATGCCTATATAAAATTAAAGATTAATTTCCTTTGCTATCACCAGCTTATGGCCTATCCACCAACTTGAGTAGCAATACACCCTGAAAGCTGGCTATAGGAAGGGAAATTAATCTTTAATTTTATATAGGCATTTTTAATTTTGTAGAATTATTCTAGTGGATTTTTCATTATATTTATATTATATATATATATATATATATATATATATATATATATATATATACCCTCACTATATATATATATATATATATATATTGTACCCTCACTTCCATAAATATATAGTATAATAAAATGTGACTAGCTCAGATAAATGGTTATGCTCGGCTAAAACGTATATAATTATTACTAAAGATATTCTACAATACTGTATCTTATCAAACTAGTTCTAATTAACAAAATATCAATATGGTTCGATGTTATAAACTAAATAAATAAATATTTACTAAATCATGAGATTATGAAGTGAGCTTACAATTGGAAATATGAATTACATTGAGCCAATATCCCACAAGATACTACCTCAATGGCATAAGAATAACTATTCCCTCTTTCATTATTTCAACTAATACATCTATAGCATTTCTATGTCTTTAACAATAATTAATTAATTAAAGTAATATTAATAAATAGATTTTAATATTTTATCTCAAAGTAATACAACTAAAATAATCTCAGGTTCTTTTAAATTAATTCTAAGCAATTAAGATTCCTGTAGTTAAGCATGATAAGGGATTTAATATCAATCCTAACTACACCTAACTTATAACAATAATAATGTCAAAAAACTACGGAGAGACTTTCTTTTCAAAATTTTTTATTGATATACAATATATAACTTCACAAATAAATATAAATATCCGACGTTTCGTCCATTTTTTTAAAAATAATGATATGGACTTTATCAAGGTTCTATAAAACAGAGAAAAAATATATACAATAAATAAGAAAACAAGACAATAAAATAAAATAAAATAAATAAAAATAAAATAATAATAATAACAAAATAAAATACCTATAAACCAAAAAATGGAAAATTGTATATCACAACATTTCCTTATATAGTGAGAAATTTTTTATACCAAAAGGAAAAAATATCTATACAAAAACAGTCAATTTTTTTTTGCACAAATATATAAGCTATTTTAACATTTTATTTAAAACAGGATTTAAATGTTCTATATAAATACTCTCTTTGTTAAATCTTTCATAGTAATTACCAATACATTCCAAAGGTCGGATTTCATAGTCTTTATGTCCTGTTTCCAATTTATGACAAAAGATAGCAGATTTCTTATCAATTATATGCTGATATAGTCTGGTTTTTAATTTATTTTTGCTTGTTCCAATATAGAATACATTGTTTTTGCAGTTCAAACATTTAATTAAATACACTGAGTTCATAGCTTCAAGCATATTAAATTCTTTATGATTAATCAAAGATCTTAAAGTTCTCTTTTTTTTGTATACAGGTTTTATATTTATACAGTATTTTTTATTAATTTTATTTAACAATTCATTTAATTTCAAAAATACAAATTTAGATAATTTAAAACCAATATAAATATTATTATCTATAAAAATCTTATTTTTGTATTTACTGTTACCATTATGTTCTTTTACTGTTTCATTAATAATAAATAAATAATTCTAATAGTCTCCAATGTATAATTTAATCTTATCTCTTTTCTTTATTATAGTAATAATCATTAATAACAAGAAGAAGTAAATAATATACATGACTCTTAATCTTCATGTAGTATCTTAAATAAGAATAATGTGGTAAAATCTTATAATTTAATAGTATGTGGCAATGAATAATATTATAATCTTGTGTTACATATTGTAATTATCTTATGACCATTATAACAATAATATGCTAATGTCAGTAAATTTCTGAAAATCATATTAAAAGAATACTTTACTTCTTAAACAATAATTTGATTCATACTGTGCAAATATTATGTTTTAATTCAAATTATCTGTTGTCATATGTTGCGGTGTAAAATAATTGATTCAACACATGATTTTATAAACAAGTTTAACAAATTTTATTACATTAACTTTAATAAACAACTTATATACACTATTTACATCCCAAAAGAAAAAATAAAAAATAAAAAAAAAATTCTTACATTATTATAATTTCCATTACCCAAATTACTCAAATATTCTAGATATTTATTAAAATTTTTGAAAAATAACAGTTAATGGTATTTAGGAACCTGCATCTTTTTTTAAAAAAACATCATTTAATATCAAATATTACTATGGTATGCTTTCATCAAAAAATATACATCATTTGTGTAAAAAATAAAAAATAAAATTTAAATTTAAATTTTTATTCCAGCTAAATATACTATAGATATTTTCCATTATCATATAGTTATCTTATATTATATCTTCTAATGAGTATTTATTTAATATCAACTAAATGTATGTGCTAGTGTAACTCCTTAATATTGAGTAATATTTATCTATTATATAATTATTTATTTCATTCCGATGTTGTTCTATTATAATATATCACTTATTAAAATATGCAATACATGTAAGTTTTTTTTAAAAAAAATAATACTTAAAGTTGTTCAACAATTTTGCAAAATAAACTTTATTTATAAATTACACATCTTCATAGAGTTACTAGATTAAAATAATAAAAAATTCTATGATTCTTTTCTTGATTCTACTTTACTTGAATTGATCATATTCACATAACTACTAAAATCATGTTCTATTCCTATTCCATACTAATAAAATTCTATATTTAAATATCGTTTTAACCTCATTTTAATTTATTTTCCATTCACTATTTTTTTTAAAATTTCTATACAAACTCATTCCTATACCTCGTCAAAATACTTACAATATTCTCTTAAACCAACAAATAAATTTGCATATAAAATATTAATTTAAAATGTCTAATAAGAAATGATTCCTTCACTTCTTACTAATTTGTGAACAAAATACAAAAAAAAAAAATGACTTGTACTAATATAATAAATCAATACTTTAACCATATAACAAAAATATTAAAGTTCAGTCACGAAAGAATTATACAATTACTTCCCTTACTAAGTTATAATAAATTTATACCATAAAAATAAAAAAGTATGCATATTTTAAAAATAAAATAAATTTTCTATAAATCCTATGCGTGTACAATGCGTTCACATATTCATACATTCATTCAAAATCATATAATATTTGGTTCAGCTAAAGAGAAGAAAAACAAAAATACATTAAAATTATTTATATTATACAATCATTACCATAAGTGATATTCCCTATTATTAATCACTTAGCCGATGTCTTCTCGGAACATAAATTAACAAAATAATGTAACATTCATACATTACAATCATACTCAAAATATTAAGCTTTTAAATTATAAAAAAAAAAAAAACTTTATGAAATTAAGTATTATATTAGTATGTAATTAATTTTTTATGTATCTTTTATCCCTAACAGATAAATAAACAACTTAACATGAAAATTATTGAAATAAATCAAAAAATATCTACTTTAGTCTCCCACGATGTTTTCACAAAATAAAAATGTTCTTTTTTCCTCGGGTAATGAAACTTCCAAACAACAACTGCTTCCTTTTCCTCATAGCATATATGCTTAAATAGTTTCCATAAAATAAGACGAATGGCAGTTTTTTTTTAAAAAAAAATAATAATAATAAATAAATAAGTTCCACCATAACTAAATAAGTAAGTAAGTAAGTCGACTTTAAAGGATCCGGATTTATTAAAAAAGAAATTCTTCAAGAGTTATTACTTTCCTAGGATTAAATGATCGCTCATAGTATTTTCTTTAAATACGATAAATTTGATTCGGGCGTCTTGCGCACTTTCTTAAAAAATATTTCAACAAACCCATTTTTTTTTTTTAATTCTTCTATATAACCAGCATACAGAATTTAATACCATAACATTTTCTTTTCTGTCTACAGGTATTTATTTGCTATTAAAGTTTCCAAATTATCGGCTTTTAAAAATTATTTACATACGTATAGTCTTTTAAAACAATAAAGACTTAATATATCACGTATTTCAGTAATTATCTGTAATTTTCATTTTTTACCCAAAAACACTTGTTTTAAAATAAATTATTTTAAATACTTTCTTCACAAAGAAGTATTTTCTGCATTTTTTTTTACAAAATATCTATTTTTAAAAATTATTACAAGTTTTAAATTTATTTCTTTTACCGTATTATTTTGCCGGTCTTGCATAAATATTATCTTTCCATATAATGTTCAACATGTTAACTTTATCCATAAATCATTTACTTTAGTTAACACTGTCTCCACTATATTTTTTATGAAATGTCTCCAATATATTTTATATACATGTGAAACTTCCATGATTATTTGATAGTAAAATTAGGTTTTGACAAAAACGGATGGCAAGGGATTATGATTAATTAGCACTGCATATTCAGACGGTACAATTTCTTAATTTATTAAACTACTCTCTTTATGAAATAATAATTATTAAGAGAGTGGTTATAGCATAATGCTTGGCTATATTAAATGGCACACTTAACTAACAGAGGAAAAATCACACTAAACAATTGAATCTTGACTTTTTATATAGGAATAAATTACCCACTTGATTGGTAAATTAAACAATCACCTTGCTAGCCTATCTACATATCTAGCCAACAATACAAAATCAAAACTAAAATAAATAAGGACTCATCTAATATTTATTATTTATTACATTATTTAATTCCCAAATTAATTTTTATCTTTTATTTAAATCCATTAAACATTTTCTTTTTTTAAAAAAAATATATCTTTTACTTTATCTCACTTTTAATTTTTAATAGATCTATTTTCCAAACAAACTAAAAAAAAATCTACTTTTATTCATTATATTCATTTTTAAAACAAAAACACGATTTAATATTTTATACTATCTAATTTTATTTTTATCTCATGATAGCCAATATAATATTTCAATTCTATAATATAATCTTAAAACAGTTTTGCAATTTTACCTAAAAACTCGCAAGCATATGTGTACAGATGTCTATCTGTCACATGACTTACAACACAGTTAGAAACGCTTATAATTTGCTGAAAATAAACTAACAATTCAATTTTTTTAAACAAAATATTGTTTTAAATAAAATAATATAACAACTTTTAAAATAATAATTCGATATTATAAAATCAAATATTCATCTTCTACCATATACTGTTAATAAATAAATGTTTTACATTCAATTACTAAATATTAATCTTTATTATTAATAAATATACTATTTATTTAACTTTAAGTTGTTACTATTAAACGTTGGCTTTAAACATTTATTTACAAAACTTATTAATGCAGTATTTATCATGGCCAGTTTTCCCAACCATATAATATTACCATTTATCATTATTTAACCAATTTTCTCAAATATTAGCATATTTTCACACATCAAATATTTACTTTAACTAGACTTTTAAAAGATTGTTAACAAAACATCAACATCACACCACTGAAATACATCTTACATTTAATTTTTTTTTAATAAAATTGATAGAACAATTTATGAAGACCTAAACAAAAGGGTACAATACACACACACACACACACACATATATATATATATATATATATATATATATATATATATGTGCCATTACAATTTAGTCACTAGCTAAATTTATAGTAATGGGCATGTAGAAAAGGTAAACCAAAATCATCATCACATTTTTATATAATCATAAATGAAGCTGTAGGGCATCCAAGTTCAAACCCTACAAGGTCCAGTTCTAAAAGCTTTAGATAGAAAGAGAGTGGGTCAACAATTATATCCTTTATTTGTTTGTGTGTTGATAGAAAGGTAATACACGCATTTAAACTATTTAATATTTAAATTTTCTGTTAAAAAGCAAAGTTATAATGCATATGTATAGGCAATGTATGTGTAAGCTATTTAATTGTTTTATATTTCAAATATTCAACATTTTAACTTTTTTTAAAACTAACCTATGCTTGATCAATTTTAATTTCTTGTTCTATGCTTCTATTTTGCTTTTTTTTAATTGTAATTGGGATTTAAAAGTTACAGATTTAATTAAATAATAGGGTTATAATTACTAAGCTAGCAATTATATTATTTAATGTTAGTTTATGAATGATTTGAAAGAATGAAGGATGTGTGTACATTACATACAGAAATTTACATTTACTAAATATTGAAAGAAAAGGAAGGATTAAATCTGTCAAATTATTTTTTTGTACAATTTTTTGTTAAAAGAGGAAATCTGTTTAATCAGATATCTATCTTTGTAGCAATTTTTTTTGTAAATGATTGTTTTTCACTTTGGGAGCTTATAATGGGTGAGAGCTCTAATTTTGAAATTGTCTTATCTTAAGATAAGGATTAAGTCTATTTTTTTTAAAACAAAAGTGTCTGGAAAAAGGATTAAACTTTTCAGTTGAAAAATAATTTAGTTGAAAATAAATTAGAGATCTAATTAAAATGAATTTGTCCAAAAATAGCAAGTGACGCTATCTCTGATTGGTTAAGTTAGCTAAAAATTGGATATAAAAAGCTGTCTGGAATTATTATTTTTTTTGGTGATTATGATTCAGATTAAACTATTAAATTGAATGTTGAAAATATAAGAAATGGCTGGCTAGAAAAATTATATGTATGTCCCATCTTTTCCGGACCATCTGGGGGAAGCTGCACGTCACATAGGAAAGAAAAGATGTTGTGTCTAAAATAATATTCTACATCTTTCAACTGACCAGAAAAATAAGATGTTTTAATAGAAGGAAGAAAGCATTCACCTGCATTCGATAAAAGATGAATTAATCTACTGATAAATATTAATCATCAAGTCCAATGAATTGCTCCAGCAACTGATTTTAAACTCAAGAAAATTTATAAATGTGAAAACAACCGCTGTATTTCATCCACTAAAAGAATCGTGCTTGACAGGAAGAGAAGAAAAATTAAGATAATGATTTCCAAATTGTCCACTAAAGCAAATAACCTCAATAGAGTCATCATCATCAAATAGTTATACACCTCAGGAAAGAGATTGTTCCCACGTAAAACGGAAATGGTAGCTGCAGAAGTATAGACATTATACAAGACAAGTTTGAACCCTTGGAAATTCGCTACAAACAAAAGATCGGTAATATGACTTTTTATATCTATTTTCTTTATGATATCAGTCTTAAGAAACATTTTAGCAATAAAGTGGTATATTTTATTTAAAGAACTTTTAAAGACTATTCAGATCGATTAAAAACAAGAATGTCTTACTAATAATAACTTTGAGCTTCATAAATGATCTTGAATGTATCAAAATTATTTGTTTATTAATTTTACAGTTATGAAAAATATTAATGTGTAAAACAATTTTTTTTTATGGTGTTATGATTTTAGTTTTAACTAATATATTATTATTATTTTGGTTTTAAATAATATTTTGTTATTATGGGATAAAACATGCACATACATAATGATATTTTTATATGTGTATAATTGTGAGTGAATGTGAAATAATAGGTGGTGTTAAAATATTAAATTATTTTGTCTTGAGAAAGTATAGATTTCAGCACTTGGAAGGGAGGGGGAGATAATGATTTAAAACTCTTTTCTAAAACTTGCTCTTTCAATTCTACTAACATTTTTTTTTACATTCTATTTACATGTTAGATTTTTAAAGTATGTGTGCTAATGAGCAGATAATATTTTTTTTTTCTTGAAATACTTTTCTCATGGAGTGAAAATCATGGTCAATGTGATGTCCAACTTAATACAAAATACATTTGAAGGGAAAGGGGGAAGAACTTAAAATTAATCTGAGGATTGTTATATAATCAATTATTATTATTATTATTCATGTCAATTTTCATATTTATCTAGAAATTTTTATGTATATGTTAGAAATGCAGTAATAAATATTAGTTTGTTTTATTAAACAAGGCGTATATATTTCATTAAGTGTAGTCTTTGTTAAGTGTGATTATTCATCATCATCAGTGGTTGAATATTAGTTATTTAAGATATAAGTAAGTATGCTAAAATTAAGCAATAATTATGAATTTCTTTATAAAAATTAGTTTTATCTTTAGGCTTAGTCCTAAAGCTGTAGTTGAAACCCTTGTCATTATCGTTATTATTATCATCATCATCATCGTTATCAATGTTTTAATTAATGAGCTGTTTAACTGTTTAAAGGCCATAAATAAATATTGATTTTATAATATTTAGTGATCTCTTAGTATTATTATAACCACATCCCATCATCTATTTCATGCAAGGATGAGTGAATTGCCATCCTAAATTAGTTATTATAATCTGAGCTAGTGAACTTATAAAAATATTGAAACACATTTGTTATGTTAAGATCTGAGAAATGATTTATGTTCAATGAACTCCACTTTGGTTTGAAGATGTTTTACTTTTGCCTAAATATTAGTGCATATAGTGATATGGCTCAAAAAGCAAAATCTCTCATTTTTAATTAGAAATAAAGTACCAAAAGAGGGGATTCAAACCCGGTACATGTGAAAGGTTATTAGATATAACCATGTCTAGATTCAGATAATCTAGTGGCGCCCTGCTAGACCATATTCACTTAGTATTTGTTTAAACATGCACTTAATATCAAACCAAAAAAAAATGAAAGTGGATAAAATCTACTGCCTGTATGCCTGAGTTATAATACTTGTTATTAATAATTTGTTTATAATTCTTGATATTTGGACTCCTTTACTTATTTCGTTTGAACTACTTTAGTTTTGTAACCATCTATAGTTATTTGGACTCCTTTAATTATGTTACAATGGACACCCAACTGGGGCTCAATATTTTACCATACACCTGAAAAAGGGAGTCTATAGAATGATAGGAGATGTGTGGTTAAAAATAGAGAAATTTTTTAGTAAAATTTTTTTTTTTTCAGTAAAAATTTTTTTTTTATCTTACAAAATTTTCTTGGCCAAACAGTCTTATTTTAGATGATGATGTTTAATATGATTTAATTTTTCATTGATGATGATAAAATGGGTACAGCCATAAAACAGCTTGTTTTTTTTATCAATTTTGAAAATAGAGATGAATATCACAACTTAAGACAAAGGTGAAATAAATAATAGATTTTTTTTTTTGTGGAACATTAAAATAATTTATTGCCAGATAGGATAGGCATAGTAATAGTGATGAATTATGGAATAGTAGTCTCATGTGTGTTTGGGGAGTTCATTTTGTAAAAAAGTCTATGATTTTAGAGGTTCGGATTGGGTGGTTGATCATTGGAGTTTGGTTGGTTAGATTGCAGTTTTGATGATGGGTGGAGAGTTTTGTCATTGCCTTGAGAATGCTGTGTATTTCGTGTAACTTATGAATGATCAAACCCATTCACTGCTCCAACCCAATTTATATGTTATCTTTATTTTATCATGAAGCAGTTAACAGCAGATCTGCCATGATGTCAGCCTATATAAGTCTCCAAGACAGAGAGCAAGGCTTAGTTTTCAGTAATCTATAATAAGCAGGGCATTCCTTGATACTTGCCACATAAGACTCCAAGAGAGAGAGCAAGGCATAGTTTATCTACTTTAGCCCCTAAGACTTAAAATACTTCTTTTATTGCAACAGAGTTTGTTTTATTCAATCAAGGGTTGTGGTAGCTAATAGTGATCGAATTGGGATGATCTTCTGAGTGCTCGTGATGCATTGTGTGATTATAGTGCTGTGAATAAATTCTTTTATTTATCTCAAGATTGTGAACTGCTAGTCATTCTGTGGACTGTCAATATCTGTCGGATTTCTGGGAAAATGGATGAATGTATAATTTGGGCTATTACAGACAGACATGCACTATATAGATTATTGTTGTGTAGTTCATTAAATAAGGATATTAAATTTTTTTTGTTGTATTTGTAAATGCATAATAAGGTGAAAATCAAATCAGTCAGTTGGTCAGAATAGGTGTCAGACAGGGAGAAGATGTGTGGATTTTTGATGGTCAGGGAAGTACAGATGGGATATATATAGTTTTATAACATGAGTGAACTAAATTATAGTATGGAAGAGGTTATGGAAAAGGAAGGTGCCCCAATACCAGGAATCAGTGATCGTTTTCCTACTGAAGAAGAGGATAGGGAAATTGCCTTTAAAAAAGCTCAAGAAAAAGAGGAAATAGAGGAAAATGCCTCTAAAGACAGTAGCAATAATAAGGGCTCAAGTACAGAAATGGTAGATGAGGAGCCAGAAGTGGGCCAGGCTCCGATAGCAAAGATGGCACCACCAGACATGGACATGATAATGCAGATGCTCAGAAGTATGAGAGAAGATAATATGCAAAATATAGAAAGTCTAAGAGAAGATAGTAAGCAAAGTATGGTAAATCTAGAACAAAAGATGGAGAAAAATATAGAAAGTCTAAGATAAGATAATAAGTGAAATATAGAAAGTATGAGAGAAGATAGTAAGCAAGGGATGGTAAATCTAGAACAAAAGATAGAGAAAAATAATAAAAGT
>JAQFVV010013394.1:0-134136 GCA_028023455.1 Epiperipatus broadwayi
CGTCGGTTACAATATATATATATATATTAAATTCATTATAAATATTATTCACTGCTTTTTTTATTACCAATAATTTGAATATCATCAACATATCTATAATAATGTTTATTTTTTGCCTAATTAACCTTTTTTTAATTACAATATTTTTTAATTGATGAGATTAATCCAGTAATTGCACAACCCATAACCCACCCCTCATGTAAATACCAAAATTCATTATTATATTTAAAATATATACTATTGTGTATTAATTTTAAACCTTCTTCAATAATATTTATTATATTTATATCATCTAAATGTTTACTTAATTTTTTTATTAATATATCTATATAGGTATATAGATATATTAATAACAAATGTAAGCTCTACTGAATAGTTGATTGTTACAGAAAATATATGAGCAGGGTGATGATGAAAATTAAAATTAAGATATCTGTTTATTTACTAATATTCCTGTTGATGAAGCATTATTTATAATAGCTCAATACAATGAATTGCCTTATTTTGTTATTCCAAAGTTTAAAAAAATGAAAGGACTTTCTATGGGATCTCCACTATCACCTGTAATTGCTGATCTTTTATGGATAATTTCGAAAGTCTAGTATTAAATGCAGCTATAAAGAAACCTATTTGGCTAAGAAATGTCGATGATACATTTGTTATACGGCCTCATGGTATTGATGCTTTAAATTTGTTTCTTGTTTTTCTAAATAATTAACATCTAATATTAAATTTACTATGGAAGTGGAAAATAACAAATCACTTTCTTTTCTAGATGTTTTAAATACAAGAAAATATGATGAAACCTTTTCAATATCAGTTAACAGGAAATCTACTTATACAAACAGATATCTTAATTTAAATTTTCATCATCATCCTGCTCAAATATTTTCTGTAGCAAAAAATCTTTTGACTAAATCTTATAGTTTGTCTGATAAAAATAACCTTGTTCACGAAGTAAAACTTGCAAACAATATTCTATTTTCTAATGATTATAATAAAAACATAATGTGTAAGGCTTTACATAGCATTGATGCTTAAGAGAAAAAAGAGGATAGTGTAGATAATTCATCTTATAATAGAATGGTTTTACTTTATATTAAAGGAGTTACTGATAAGATCAGTAGAAGACTATCTAGTTTTAATATTTAGAATAGATTTTTTACTGGCAAGATAATTGGTGATTTTTACACAAATCTAAAGACAGAGTATTTTGGAACACCAGGAAGTTTATGAAATTCCATGTTTGCAGTGCTGAAGAAGCTATCTAGGCCATTCTAATACATGAATAAATGTTAGAATTAGGGAACATAAAATTGCTTTTGATCAGAAAATTAAGACATCAGTTTTTACTTTCCATTTATAAGATATTGGTCACAAATCTGATTGTGACAATGCAAAAATACTTGCTAATTTGGAAAGGTATGAATTAAAAACCATGAGAGAGTCAATTAAAGTATTAATGAAACCTACAGTTTTAAATAGGGCTGACAAAGCACATTGTATTCCAACTATGTGGAAAACTCTCATTTTATCTCTGTCTTCTAATATTAACTTAAAATTAATAGGTGCAAAAAGTGAAGGAAATAAACATTTTGATAAACCTCATATTTTGATGATAAATTACTTCAAGCTGAATCTCATTTTTCATCTTGCACAAAATCACATTACTGTTTGAGATCTAATGACTTTTCTTTCAAAAATTAACCTTGACAATAGCGAATGCTAGTTCATTGAGATATCCATATGTAATGGAAAATAATACACAGTTTAACCACAAAAAATAATCTATCTATCTATCTATCTATCTATCTATCTATCTATCTATCTATCTATCTATCTATCTATCTATCTATCTATCTATCTATCTATCTATCTATCTATCTATCTATCTATCTATCTATCTATCTATCTATCTATCTATCTATCTATCTATCTATCTATCTATCTATCTATCTATTTATCTCTCTCTCTATCTTTCTCTCTATCTATCTATCCAATTGAATATTTATAAATACAGTAACAGATATATTTTAAACATTTTATTCACTTAGTAGTTCTTTTAACTATCCTTGTACTTTTAGTCAACCAACACTTTGAAAGGCTAATCTTCCCACAATTCTGTGATGTTAACATTTTCTGCCTGCCTGTTAATTAAGTCATGTTTTTACTTATATATTAGCAGAGCTACTTTTATTTTACTTTTGTTGTTATTATTTTCAATTTGCAAGCGGATAAAATTTTTAAAGTATATCTTATTACTGTATTCATAATTATTCAATTATGTAATTATGTATATTGCTTTGAACTAGTACAGACATTGATATATATATGGCTGCAGAATGGAGTTTGCTATTAACTGAAAGAAACCACTTTGAATCCTCATGGAGGCCTTAAAGGAATTAAGCAGGAAAATATTCCTAATGTCCACTCCATATGTTCTTGTCGTTGCAGCTGTTATTACTAGTGATTACTAATATAGTATACAGACATGGATGAGCTGTACACCAAAATGAATTAATCAGAATGTTAAGTATATTGTCTTTTTAACTCTGAGTTTAAGATCAATAAACACCATAGTCTTTCTTTTCATTTTCCTGATAAGGCAGAATGACTGTATGTGTAAATGATAAATATTTTTTTCCAATAGATAAATACAATCATGACAGACAAGTATAAATCATGGCTCTTATTTCCAGGAGGTTGTAAGGTCATGAAATTTTTTACTTAGCTACTTGAGTGGAGAAAGATTGCAAGAATTAGAATAACTGTCTTATACTAAATCGGACATTATTGGACTTTGTGAATTTAGAAGAAAAGGTGAAGAGAAAATTCATTTAAAAAGTGGACATGTACTCTAATATAAATGCACAAATATTGGAAATACTAATGGAGTAGGATTCATTATAAATAAAAAATGGAAGAACAACATTGTGGAGATTGATGGTGTACTGGACAGAGTGACAACATCAGTTATAGAACTTGATAGCAGATACCAATGCAGATGATTAAGGTTTTGCCCCAACAAGTTCTCTTACTGATGAAGTTGTAGATTTTTATATGGATGCACAAAATACTTTGATCAAAGTAAACATCATTTTTAAATTGTTATTGGAGACTTTATTGATGGAATTGGTAAACAAATGAAAGATGAAAGTGCTGTAGGTAATTTTGGTTATGGTAATAGGAATGAGAAGGGTCATAGACCAGTGGAGTTTGCAGGAAAAAAATAACTTTATGGTATGAATTCTTATTTTAAGAAAAATATTAAAAGGAAATGAATGTGAAAGCATCTTATTGAAGATACATCAGAATTGGATTATAATTTTTCTGACAGAAAATACATATTTTAAGATTGTACTGTTCTTGATAAAGTTAACACAGTAAGTGATCATCGATTAGTAAGATGTAAGATACATATTAATGCAAAACTAGAGAGACAAAAATATTAATAAAAACAATATTTACAGTTGATATTCCCAATCTTCAGAAAAACTCTAATGAATTTAAATTTGAACTTACAAATCGGTTTCAAGTATTAGTAGATTTTGAACATTATTCATATTTGAATGAAATTAATTTAAATAACTGATACACTTTTAAAAACTGTAACAACGATAGCTAGTAGAAAAAAAGCAGCAATTGGCCAATAAAATTTCTATTGAGACTAGAGAATTTATGGAGAAAAGAAGGAATATGAAGATATACAAAAATGATGCATTAAAAAGGATTGAATACCTTGAATTCTGTAGAATGGTGCAGAAAAGAGTTGAGAATGATATACGAAAGTATAACAGTAAACTAGCAAGGAAATTAGTAGAAAAGAGTAAAAGTCTCAAGTGTGTAAAACAACATTTTGGTATTGGGAGAAAATTTATATCTGCAATAAGGAAAAAGATGGAACTATTATTAAAAAGAGAGATGACATCATAAAATGTGTAGAAGATTTCTATCAAGAATTATATAGTAATAAAGAACAACTACCTCCTACATCTATTATATCTTCTGAATTGCCCAGAATTTTAAATGAAGAACTAAGACATGCAATTAAATTTATAAAGAAAAAATGGGTCCAGGTAATGATGGAATTATAATTGATATATTAAAAGAAGCAGGTGAAAAAATAAAAAAAATATTAGCAAAATTATATGCCAAAATGTCTAAATGATAAACATGTACCAGGTGATTGGAAAATACAGTATTAATATTTTAAAAAAATGTTATAAAGAAGATATTAGGAATAACAGACCTAACAGTCTTTTATCAGTTTTATACAAAATTTTTACCAATATAATTACACCTCATCTATAGAGAACACTGGATTTCTGCCAACCATGAGAATAAGCTGAATTTAAAAGTGGTTTTAGTACAGTAGATCATATAGTGGTATGGAGAGATGTTATAGAAAAGACAAATAAATATGAGATGCCATTATGCTTTGAATTTGTTGATTATGAAAAGGCATTTGATTGTATAAACATTTCTTCAGTGATTAAAATATTCGATCATCAAGGTATAGATGCAGGATATTGTCATATTTTAAAGAATATTTATAAAAATGCAACAGTAATGATTAGATTACACAGTGATACTAGGAAAGTCAACATTGAGAAGGGTGTAACACAGGGTGACTCTATTTCTCCAAAACGTTATACAGCAGTGCTGCAAGAAGTATTTTGTGGATTAAAATGGGAATCTAAAAGAGTGAATGTAAATTGAGATTATTTAAGTCATTTAGATTTGGCAGATGATGTAGTTGTTTTTGAAAATAATGTTTTAGAGCTGCAGGAAATGCTGCATAAATTATTAGATGAAAGTAGAAAAGTAGGACTAAAGATAAATGTTAAAAAGACTAAAGTAATGTTTAATGGATTTTTTCAAAATATGAAAGTAAAGATTGATTTGGTTTAGTTAGAAAAAGTTAATAGCTACAAATACTTTGGTCAGATTATTAATACAGATTGAAACATAATGGATGAAAAAAATCATAAAATTAAACTTGGGTTGAATGCTTTTGGTAGAAATCAATTGATACTAAAAGGAAATATGCCTATAAGTTTGACAAAAAAAAACGTTTTTAGTAAATGTGTTTTTCCAGTTCTTGCTTATTGATCTTAGACTTGGACACTTAATAGAAGTGCAATACAGGGACTTCAAACCACCCAAAGAAGTATGGAGAGATGCATGTTAGGTGTAACAATAAGAGATTAAAAATGCAATATATGGATAAGAGAACAATCAGGTGTTATTGAGCCTCATTGAAAAGATTAAATGAGTGTAGTGGAGATGGGTTGGACATATTGCTAAAAGAGATGATAACGGGTGGACAATTGAAATCTTAAACTGGATTTCAAGACATTGTAAAAGACCCAGAAAGAGACCAAATGTGAGAAGGATGGATGAAATAAGCAACTGTGCAGGTGTGATTTGGAGAAGAGAAGCTAATAATGGGAGATGGTTTGAACTTGGAAAGACCATCCTACACTACAGTGGATTGATAATGAATGGTGATATATATATATATATATATATATATATATATATCACCATTATATATATCTACATATATATATATATATATATATATATATATGTAAATTATTAATCAATGTCTGTATTCCAATTATAATAAAATATATATAATTATTCATAACAATACAATAATTAATACAGTAAACAATATTTTAAAAAACAATATATACCAATTTAATAGAAGTACTTTAAACTATCTATGTAGTCATTATCAACTAGATTCAAATTGTACTAGAAAAAACCGTTACAAATGTAAACAAAAAGTAATACGTCATACATCAATTTTTCCACAATTCATTAATTTTTATATTGGCAGTCTGTCTGTTTATCAACTGTTGCTTTTCACTTTTTATTAACATAGCTTCTTTAATTTTGCGTTTATTATTATTTCTTTCAATACACAAAATCTTAATTTTATTAAAATTAAAATCAAAATCATAATTACATGTTACATTATGATCAAAAAATACTGATGGTGATACATCATCATTTTTAACATTCTCTTCTTTTACAACAACATTTTATTTTCCAATGTAATAAGATTCCCAATATATATATCACAAACACACACTTATATATTGCACAACTTTGATATAAAAGTTAATATATAAATCTTTTGTGAAAGGATATATTGGAATCTCATACATTGGAGAAAAGATAAAGGAAATTTTTTTATATAAACGAGCAAAAATCAAGACAAGAGAATGTTAAAAATGATGATGTATCACCATCGTATTTTTATCATAATGTAACATTAATTATGTTTTATTTTATTTTAATAAAATTAAGATTTGAAAAAAATAATAATAAATCAAAATTAAAGAAGTATGTAATAAAAAGTAAAAATCAACATGATAAACAGACAGATCAATATAAAAATTAATGAATTGAAAATTTATGTATGACATATTACTTTTTTACATTTTAACTTTTTTTCTATTACAATTTGAATCTAGTGATAACAACTACATAGATAGTTGAAAGTACTCTATTAAATTGATATATTTTTTTTAAAATATTGTTTACTGTTTAATTATGTATTTTTTGAATAATTATATATATATATATATATATATATATATATATATATATATATATATATATATATATATATATATATATATATATATATATATATTTATATAAAAAAAATTGTAAGGAAATTAATCTACACATGCACTATTAGATTAAATTGAGCACTACATCAAACATGTTTTAAAAGGATGAGTTTAACACTTATGCTAAGATCTTTTTTTATGTAAATCACCTCTTATTACTATGTTTAAATAGACATGGACTTATATAGCCTGATATTTCAATTGTAAATTATTGTATAAATGTTTATATAACCAAGGGGTTCTATTTTATGTACTTTTTAATGATATTATAATTCTCAAAAGTAAAACAATATTTGATTGAAAGAATTTAAGAATAACAAGAGATAATGGAACTATTCATATAAAAAAGATATATTAAATTATTAAAATCCTAATAACCAAAAAAGTATCTCATGATTACTACATCTTAGAAATTGCTGACTATTTTAATCAAGGAAATGATATATGCAATTAAATTTATGTAAGGGATAAAAATTCACGAAATTATTGTTGTTATTTTAAAAGCAGAAGTTAAACAAATATAAAAGATAAAGTATATATAAAATATAAATAATAATTTTTAAAAGGTGAACAATAATACCTGTGTAACATTGATATTGAAAATTAATGAATTATACCAAATTAAAAATCCATCATTTTTTATCAGTTCAATACAAGATTTTTACCAAAATAAGTACATCTTGTTTGCAGTAAATGTTGTATTCTAATCAAGAAAACCAAACAGGATAGAATTAAACATTGTTTTAACATAGTGAAATATATTGATATATTGAACATTATGAAATATCTGTAAATACAAGTTGTCATATAAACTTAAATAAACTTTTCACAGATATTACAGCCTTGGATCATCAAAATGTAAACAAGGATATTACCAAATAATTAATTTGAAGAATAATTATTAAATGTCTTGATTAAATTATCAATAACACTAAATCAGAAAATTAAGAAGATGTAAAATCGATTGAGAATACTTTAGAGTTTTGTATTTAAAGAAAAGGAAGAGAATAAAATAAAAAAATTTTAAAATTTTATTTTTGAATATTTTTACAGAGATTCATAATTGAATGGGTAAGAGGATAGAAAGCTAAATTAAAAATATATTTATTATGAATAAAGTAATATTAGTAGATTTTGTAAAAAATTAAAAATAACAATCACAAATAAATATTTTAGAACTCAAATAATTGTAAACATTAAAAAAGGAAATAAATAGATTAGATTACATAAGAAACTTGAGTTGTTTAGTATAAGGATAATATTTATAGAATAATATTTTTAATATTTTTTCACTTCTACTTAAGGACGAGAGAAGAACAACATCAGAGTATATTGAATTAAAAGAAAAAGTTGAAAAAAGTTATTGATGAAAAAAAGAAATAAATTTAAGAAAAAATGGAAATTGCTGATAATAATACTAGTGTTTGTGAGTTTGATGAAGATGAAGTTGGGTTTTATGAAAAGAGAATAAAAGAATAATAGAAAGAAATATCGGATATTTTATATTAGAATAAAGATTTAGAGTAGATAATGAGAGTAATATAAATACCTATATTGAGATTTTATATATTTAAGGGTAGTAGGATGAGAATAAAGGGTGGTTGAAATGGTAAAGCCTATAATTATGGGGTATATTATTTGTTATATGTGAGATTAGCATAATAGGTGATTTGTTTATAATATTTAAGTCCAAAAAAAGAGAGTATTTAATGAAAGGTGAGAGTTTTTAAAGACTAGGCGGGAAAGTATTATACGGAGTTGATCAAAACAATAGGTTTTTTTTGTTTTTTGTATTTATTGGGAGAAAAATTTGACTTTTTGTATTGGAGGAGATATTTTTAATATTTTTATTTTCTAAAAAAAAATCTTGCAAAGACAATAATATGTAACCTTTTTTTATAAATATTTTTTTATTATTATTATTATTATTATATTATTATTATTATTATTATTATTTTTTATATTATTTATTATATTATATTATTTTTTTTTTTTTTTTTTTTTTTTTTTTTTTTTTTTTTTTTTTTTTTTACATGACCTTTTTCAAAAAAAATTTAAAAAAATAATAAAAATAAAAAAAAATAACTCACACTTCACACAAAGTCAACACCCTATCTTTACTTTTATTAAAACAAAAATAATATAAAAAAAAGAAAATATTAAATTTATTTTTAACAATAACAATATTCTTTTTTACTAAAAAAAAAAACATTTTTAAAAATTTTATTTTTTTTTTTTTAAAATAATATTTTATAATTTTTTTATTTAATTGTTTTTTATCGAATAACATTTATTTTTATTTATAGTAAAAGATAAAAACAGAAAATACCACTTTTAACACAAATATTTCAATATTTTTTACCAACACATATAAATAAAAAGATTCAATGCATCACTAAAAGATTTGAATTTTATTTAGAAAGAAACCTGAGATACAAGATAAAACTAAAAATATAATATATAGTGAATTGTTAAAAGTGAAAATTATGATTCTGTTTATTATACTATTAAAATTTTTACTTATAAATATAAAAATAATAAAAGTGTTAATTCTTCTGATAAAAAATTGTGGATATCAGTACCATATATTTCAAATCAACAGGAAAGTTTCATGAAGAAAATTTATAAAGGAATATGTGATATTGCATTTTATGCACCACCTACATTAAATAAATTAATAAACAATTCAAAGGATAAAACTTTATTTACAAATAAAAATTGTATCATTTACAAATGGACATGTGGATGGGCATGGATTATAGGTGAATCGAGGTGCACATTGGAAAAAAGAACAAAGGAACACTTATTGTTATTTAAAAGGTTCAAAATACAAAACAAAATTTTCAAAATAATAATAATTTATCAGCTTCTGTCTTTTATGACCATAATAAATCATGTATATATGGTTTCAATTTTAATTATAACAATGTAAAAATATTGGAAATTGAAAGAAATAATAATAAAAGGAAAATTAAAGAGGCAATGTTGATATGTAAATACAAGCAACATTTGGTTAATAGGCAAGCAGCAAACATTAAGATCACAGAATTATGGGAAAGTTGACATCATAGAATTATGGGAAAGCTGACATTTTAAACCGTGATAGTTGACAAAGCCACAAGTTGGTTGAAAGCGCTCCTAAGTGACGATTATACATATATTTTTTATAAGCTTGTAAATACTGTATTTTTAAATATTTATTTATAAATTTGCGTATATTATTTTGAAGAAATACAGACATCGATTTATAATAATGTATATATATAATAGGAGCAGATATCATAACAAAACATTAATCTTTTAAATATTTTATTGTCAGTTTATAAAAATTGTTTATATTTTTTCTATTAAATTGTATATTTATAAAAAATCCAAGATTGGATATGCAACTATTAATTGTTCAAAAATAATTAAAGAGGTAGAAATATAATATTGTTTTACTCTTGGGAAAGAATTTTTAATTTAAGTTTTACTAATATAAAACAGGAATAAAACTTTTGTTATAAACATTTTTGTCAAATCTATCACCAATCTGGAAATATATTTGAATACATTTTTGGAATATTATCTAATGATTGCATCTCCAAAAACAATACAAAAATGTAAGACTTTTGTTAGATTGAAGATTAGGTTTTGGGCTAGAAATTAAAGTTCAAAGAATTCCACAAATACCTGAGTGGGATATAAAATGGCTGATTTTAAACAGCAAAAGGAGAGTCACAATTGAGAAAACTGTGTTTTCACTATACTCCACACTACTTTGAAATTTAAGATGATGATTGATTAGAAAGCCAATCATCCTTCCCAACCCTTATGGGTCATCTTCCACTACTGTACCATTTTACTGCTGCCCTGGAATAAAGAAAAAGCCTGAAATGAGAACTCTTGAATGCTGAATGGAAGCTTGCTATAATGAAAAGAACTCACATGTATCTCTTAATTGCCATGCATAAGCAGGATATTTAAAATAGACTCTTAAAATTGTGCAAGGTAACCTATTTTCATACTGCCACCTGAAAGTAAATCTAGCCTAACTAATCTTGAACCCTACTATCAAGATTTCTTTTATGGATTATGTAACTTTGTATCTTTCTAATATGTAAGTGTAAATTGCTTTCAAATGATTTCTATCAATCTTATTCTCTCTCATATGCTCTAACTTTCCTTAACTTTGGTGTGGTCATATATTTATATGCATTCATTTTTTAATTGTGTATTTTTCTCTATTTTTTTAATATGACAACCTAAAAACAACCTGGCTTTTCTGATTTTGCACTGGTAGAGATTATCACATCTGGATATAATCCTGGTATTAGAAAAAATCAATTTTGTGACCTGATTCTGTAGTATGGAGTAAGAGTGCTGATGATGATAAGTGTTGTTTAACTGCATTAGCATGTTCATCTCTCCTAACACTGATGTGATGATTTTTCATATGTATGTAAAAAGCTTTACAATTTTTACATGAGATTTGATACACACCATGAGATTCAATAGGGATTGAATCCTTAGGCTTGGTTATCATATTGCTGATCTTTTGATGAGTAGAACTTTATTTGATGGTAGAACTTTAGTGTTTTTATTTCAAATCAGTGATTGCAGTATCTCTAAAACTGTCTTTCTACCTTTTATCACCAGTAGATGACTTGTATGATCAAGTCAAAATATCCCATTCTGTTTCATGAATAGTTGATCTTCCCTGGACCTTCTTCATAAAAAAGTATTCTGCTCATTGGTGAATCCAGTATGTCTGTTCTACACTGGGCCCAACCATATTTGTGTAAGCAGTGCCCTAAAAGGGGGTTTTATATTTCATTTTTGTCCAGAAACATGATGCTATATTTTTTTTATTTCTCCTTTATGGTAACATCACTTCTTAAATTATTATTAATTTTTTGCTTCATGACCTAGTTTTAATGTTGTCATATTATAATTGCACTCTGCTCCAATATGTATAAATAAATTCCAAATATTACTAACTTCATTAATTAATAATATTATATTAGTCTTGTTATACGATCACATTGTCATAATTTGTTATTTCTGTATTTTAAGAGTATATGCCTCAGAGAAAATAAAGTGTTCTTACTTCTAAATGTGAATTTAAAAAAATAACTATAAATAGTTTGTCTCATAACCAAAGGTAATTTCAAAATGTATTTTTATTATTTTCATGACCACAATGGCATGAAAATAGTTTTATTATATATGTAATGAATCCCAGAATGCTCCCTGAAAGTATATGCTAGTCACCATGTTTCAAAACCATAGATAAAGGTGTTATAGAGCAATGTTATGGAATCTTTTATAATAAATGATTGTATTGTCTAACTTATTAGAGTTTGTTTGAATTACATTTTCTCCACTTCCACATGTCCATCCATGAGTTGCTTTTTTATCAAATTTATGAAAGAGTTCAAACCCCTGTTAATTATTTAAATACATGTCATGATTCTTAATTTCTCTAATACCTATTTTAGTTAAGTCTTGACATAATTAATATGCAGGTCTCATTGTCTTCTCCACTCTGATAGTGGGTTGGACTTAAGAATAATTACTGGTGTGCCATTACATTATTTATTAGGGCTTTGATCTGAGGCTTAGTGAATGGGTTCAAATCCAGGTTGGTCCCTGAACTAAATCTCAGGCTTGACCCAGTTTGAAGTACATTTTTTGAGTTCCAGCTTATGTTAGATGGATCAACATGTTTTGACTGGTACAATATATATTTCAATATTTCTGTTTTTTTTAAATAACAATATTCATCTTAATTCAAAATTTCTCACTGATGAAATACATAAACTAGAAACTACTATGTGGAAAATTTTGATATTGTTTTAACAGCTTGGCAACATAGAGTAAAGGTGACCATGTAATGTTTTAATATTGAAACATCACTGAAATAAATAAATGCTAAATGGAAAAAAAAAAGATTTAGCATGGAAAATATCAATTAATATAATGTCATCATACTTTCAAAACTATTTTATTGGGATATGTGATGATTAAAATAATCATAATTAGAGAAAATAATTTGACACATACCCAAAAAATGTCATTTATTAAACTTAAGTAATAACCTGTATATTTATACTTTACGTTTGTCCAATATAATAATATTGTTGGAAGTGTGAAAGCACGATTTAATATTATTATTAAACTTAGTAATTCTTGCATTATCTTTATTTTTATCTTTAAAAAAATAAAATGACGTGACATCCGTTTTTTTTTTTTTATATATTGCATCAGTTTTCTTGTGTTAGAGTATTATTTTTTTACTAGAAAAATTTAAAATCTAATAAAACGTGAAGATATTTTTATTCGAATATAAACGTGTCGTTCTTATTGTTCTCCTGAGAATAACTGCTTAACAAAACAACAGTCTCCAGACTCTGTAATTTTTTTTAGATGCTGAAAATTTTTAGTTCTAGTCAATCAAATTAATTTCTTTAAATAAAGACTTCTGATAACTTCATTAAATCATATAAATGAAATAATATATATATAAACTTTTCTATTATCAACCTATCTGTTTATTTATTTATTCAACCGCCTATCAATTTATATTTCTGTTTATTTTGCCAATCTATATTTCTAGCTATGTATCTATTTATCCATGCTATCTATTTGTATATCCATCTACATATATTTATTATTATCTATCTCTATACAAATTTATTTCTCAATATGACTACACATTTATAAATCTAGTCATTTATCCATATCTATATTCTATAAATCATCTATTGTTATTATCAGTTTTGAGCATCATAAACTCAGCTATATCTTCTCAATCTGGAGATTGGTATATAATCGCTGTTATTAATATGCAAAACACAGATTTACATATTCCATTAGTTTGAATGTTGTATGCTATTGGATGCTGTTTGGTTATTTATTAATGATGTTGATATGATAGTGATAAATCATGCCTACTTGATTTTTCTGATCAGATTAATACTTCGAGGGACTAAACCATGTTCATATTCCTATCATGATCTAACTTAATCTTACTGGATAGATGTTATTTTGTCATTTTACATAAGTATTTATGCTGCTTTATTTTTGTTTAAATGTTGGTTTTGGTTTCACTGTAGTATATAGCATTGCTGCAAATTCATACATTCGAGAGCATATATTATTTATACAAAATTTCTTTGTTGTTTTGTCTTTAGTGTTATTTATTAATATATTTAAATTAATGTGGTAGATGTTGATACTGATTATAGAAGTTCTGAATAGGAATTAGCGGAAGACATTATCACACTTATAGATATAATTAAAAAAGACACAAAACAAAATAAATATATTCAAATAAGATTAAAACATAAATTGGACATACCATTGTGAATTCACAAATGAGACAATTCTCACATAATATGTTGTGAAAAAAATAAATCCTATGTATTTTTTCAGATGTAAAATTCATAAAGTAACTTTTTATTTTTGATATTTTTCAACAACATGATTATGCAAATCATAAGACTCAACAAATGAAGGAAGTCAAAGAATTTGTGCAGACAACTGAAAGAAATACTTATTATTAAATATTAAAAAATAAATATTGTAATTTTAATCTTGATTGAAATGGATCTGAAAAAAAGTATAGAAAATTCTCAACTTTGAAGCAAAAAATAGATGTAAAAATTTCAACTATCTAATAATCTGAAACAGATTTAAAAATATAATATAAGAACATAGATTTGACAATAGTGCAGACAGTTTACAATGTGAATCACAGATTAACTGCAATGCAACATATGGGTTTTGAAATATGAAATTAATAATTTTAAAATGAATATGATTCAAAGTGGAATTTCTTGTAGATAAATGATTAATGATATTTAGTAGTAGATGACCATTTAATTTATAGATTCCATTAAAGTCTGCATAATGTGTAATATACTTATGGACAATCTGTGATAACATTACATTGTATGCTTGGATGTTTGATATGTATATTAAAAATAATAATCAATGAGAAATAAATCAAAGAGAACATTTCAAAACAATAGTAATACAATGAGAAAACTCTGTTTGCAAAATAGGCTTTAATAATGGTTTATCTCATATTCTCTTGGAAAATATTTGAATTCAAAATAGTTACCTCTCCTAGCAACCATACTCAAAAATAAACCACATTTTTTAATTTGTTTCATAATTCAAAGTATAGTCAAGCATATTTAACTGTAATCAGATTTCAAAAGGATGCAATTATAATTTTATAGTCTCAAAAAAAATCTGTGACAGTGTTATCTATAGTGCACCGAGACAGAAACAAAATGCATCTTGGGGGTCATTTGTCTTTTATTGTATCTTTATTTATATCAATTTGAAAAGAATTGGAAAAGCGTGGAGGTGTTTATTATATCTTTAAAATTGTACTTTATTATAATAAAGCAAAAGGCACTGTGGACACCAAGAACAAGTAAAAAAAAATAATTAAAAGAATGAAACATGTTTTACAATGTGATTGAAAGTAACTATAATAAATGCATACATCATAAAATATCTTTAAATGACAATAAAAATTAGAAGAAATTTGATAAATAAGTTGGAAAATCGTCATTAGAATGCCAAAAAAAAAAGCAAAATAGTAAAACAACAACAAAAAACAAAAAGACTCAGCTTGAAGAATGAACATTTGTGCAAAAAATATTTTTCTAATTTCTGTCCTAAAAAAACAGAAAAAAATAGACAAAAATTTAATACTTATATAAGTAGCCTAAAAACGATTTACTCACTGACGAAGAAGCTTCCAAATAAACAAAACAAATTCCGCTTAAAACTATTAAATGGGCCAGGGTTTGCCCTCATATTCATGGCCAAGTCTAAAACCTTAGTACATGTGCCTTGAGAGCTTAATTTTAGCAAGGGAGACCTGTACAAATCATAATGCAAATTTTTAACTTTATGAAGATAAGAGGGACACTCTTATCTCTAACCTATTTTTCTTAATTATCTAGGCAAATCTAAAGCATTTTGATTTGACAGAATAAATTCTTCACTGATTAAGTCCACTATTTCTATTAAACATTAACATTATAAAGTCAAATCTTGCATTATGATTTGTAGAGGTCTTTCTTTCTAAAATTAAGCACTCAAGGTGCATGCACTAATGTGTTAGCCTTATATAAGTATTACGTGCTGACATCATGCTTAATAAGAATTAATATTTACCAAAATTTAATAAAAAATGTACAAGAGAACATTCATGCATATTATGCTATAAATGAATGAAGTAAATGTTTCATTTTTACTCATAATATATTAATTCTATCATTCATTTTTGATAAATTAAATTTATTTGATATAATTTTTTTGATTATATACAAACTTATAAAATGAATATATGTGAACTTTATATTGGGGAACTATTGAATATAATTAATAAAAAAAGATATTTTGCAGAAAACCAAGGATCAAATCTTAGAGAGGGGGCGATAAAAAAAACCAAATTATATAAAACTGAACAATATATTCTTCAACTTACTGGGATAATTTTTTTTTTGGGGGGGGTGTGTTAGATTCATCCTCTTATTAACGAATTGTCTTAAAAACACCCTAAAGGTTTGCATAGTTTATTGTTTTTTATTAAGAAAATGGTATATACTGGAACGTTACAATTAGAAATTATGTGAAGTATATGAAAAATAATATATTTTTTGCATAAGTTTTAAAAGACAATATTGCAAAATTTGAAGTAAAGATAAAAATAGATCAACATGTTCTATAAGAAGTTGTAGTTTTGCTCATATATTGGTCTGTATATTCAAAGAAAACTCATGTTCAGTTTAATATTTTTTCATTTTAACTTTTTATTTTTTCCTCTTGAAATTGGAATATACACTTGTTTACTAATAGCTGTAATATAATTATAATTTATCAGAAACATTATTTTAGTTTTTTTTCACTTTAATTTAGCAATAATTTGTTCTTTTTGCTTTTCTTCAGCTTTGCCAGAGATTGGATTAAAGAAAAGAAAATTTAACAATATGATACGTGTAAATAGTTCTTACATATTAGACCTGCTGCTCATATTTGTGATGCAGAATGCCAACCTTAATTCAATTGGGATGGAGAGAGTGTTTACTAAGAAGAAATGTAGTAGTTGTGTTAATACAGCATTTTGCCTTAGAAAACATCACCCTTCCCCTCACTGGAAAAAGGTATGGCATTCTGCCATATAAACAGAGGCAGCATCAAAATAAATAATTTTGATGCCTTAAATCAAGAAGACAGAAACACTCAGGGTGGTGGGTCATGTGAAAGTCTGTGCTCATACCCTGTCTATTACATATATAGACACAGGTATATATAAGCCTGTGTATTTCAGCTATTACATATTAGAGATGTCGGCCCATCCCTTGCATATGTATTTGGGGTCAGATTGACCTTAGGTCAACATGGGTGTGACAATAATCTCGGCCTCAGGGTGGCCTTTGAGCGTTCCATCATCAGATTTTCAATTGGATGGACGGTTGAAGAGTTGCAGTGTGGAGTGGATTGAAGCCTGTCCAATAAAGTAGGAGGATTTGCTATCTTAATATATATCTGAGCACTTGTAGCATATATGTGTAGAGATGGTAATCTGGACCACCTGATGATTGCTGGTTTAGCATGAAATACGTATATTGGTGATTATTTATCTTTTCGACATATGTGTGTTCAGGTGTATCAGTCTTATGAGATAGTGTGGAGAGTGGTGGGTCATGTGAAAGTCTGTGCTCATACCCTGTCTATTATATAAAAAAATAAAATTTTGCACGTTGTGGAAATAATAGATTAATAAAAACTGATAATACTAAAATGTAACCATTATAAATAGTTAGAAAAGTGACATTAAAGTGATTATTATAATTTCAACACCTGGATCTCTGCGATCAAATTATTTCAATGTTAACTAAAGTATTAACATTTTATTAGGTTTACAAAATTTTTATTTTTAAATATATATATATATATGGATAATGGTAAATATAGTATGCAGGTGTTGATGGATGCTGCAGTATCACTAAGTATATTTATTGTCCTGGTCAACCGCTTACTCCATTAATATGGCGACATGCCGGAATAAAAAGAAATTTAAATACTTTAACATAATATTATTACAGACACAGAAGATACTTATAAAAAAAATTGATTCTTACATATCTTTGGGGATGACTCTAAACCAACCCCTCATGCCACTCCCAGAAGTTAAAACTAATTCTCCTCCTGAAAGTATATGCAATTTCAATTACAATTGGGCATATATGAATATAAATAATTATTCAAACAAAATTAATGAACAAGTATTCTCATGATAAATAAAGATTTAAGACCTGGTAAGATGATTTCCCATTTGCTACCTCAGCCTTCTCTATTTTCAGTTAAAGTCTGGGGATTGGAAAACTCACACAATTAATTAATAATATAATTAGAGAAAGTAAATGACAAAGAGAATAAAAAATATATGGCGTAGTCACTTTAAAATTGTTATATAAATATTTCATTAGCCCTTTATCCCATACCGTTTATAATATGAATACAAAATTAATATTCCCACATTGATTAAATATACAAACAAATATTACACGCTATATAAATCATTTTAACAAACTATACTATAATCGTAAACAAATTCTCGTCAAAGCAATCATTAAACTAACTAAAGAAAAATTTATTTCTTAATAAGAAATATGAATTAAATAATTATACGTGAGAGATAGTGATCTGTGGATTATAAACTCACACACGTGCATTAAGCAAATAAGGAAAAAATAACAAGTTACTTTAAAATATGTGTTTGTGTACGTATGTACATAAGACATATATTTACCAAATATGGATTAAATATAAATAAAATAAACACACAAAAATAGTATACCAGTTAAAGTCTCTATGTTTCACCCTTCTATGGGTTTTGGGTGGGCTATACATCTACTGCGGCAAGGGCTGGACTTGACTGCAGTACAAGTTCATAGAATTGATCATCATCACTTTGGTGTTTGACTCTTGGCGTTTACATTCTGTTGGCATGGCAGTAGAATAGCTGGACGGACATGCTGAGTGGGCCTCTACTCCATAATCATTCTATATACAGGAAAGTGCTTGATTTGCATCTTTAGGCTGGACAATATATATTACACACTATAAACAGTCTTTTCTTGTTTTACTAATTATAGATTTATTACTTGTTTCAGTGGCATGCTGCAATTAAACTTCCATCAGCATCAACCGAGTCTATGGTGAAATAATAAGCTCTCTAATCATCATTTAGCTTTCCAGGTTGGTTAGATAACTAACATTACTCAACACGACTTAGTAGTCCGATGTTTAAACCATTGGTTATTCACTGGTTAACTGCTCAAATGGTTATTTGAATGACTGCTGAGTTAGTGTCCGTTGGTTCAGAATCACTAAAGAAGTTTTTAATTATAGTAAATGCCATGGATTAGATAAATCAAAATCAGGATGGTTGCTCAAAAGGATGCAAGACTTCGCATGGTTCCATTAACAGCATTAGCTTAACAATAATATTTGACTTAGGCTCCTCATAAGATTTGTCTTTGAAGAACAAAATGAACTGCTTCTCCCAACTTCGGAATATAACTATCTCTCTACAATACCCCTTCAATTCAGGTATCCCTTCCAAGAAAGAAAAATCAATTAATTAATCTTTTTTTGTTTTGTTTTTCTAATTGGTTTAGACGATTCATGAAACATTCCAATGCAATCGCTTAAGTGCCTTAAGAATTTGATTTCCAATTAGTTTTTTTTTTTTTTTTTTTTTACATCTCCATTCAGATCACTATAGCACTAATGAAAATTTTAATAAAAGATAACATTTTTTCATTTTTCTTTAGTAATTACATTATCACAATCGAAGTTTTAAAAAAAATATATTTCACTTAAATTGGACATTCCTCTCTCCCAGCATTATCGTAAGTTTAATCAAATTCTTTTGTCCAGTTGAAATTATTTTAGAATGGACAAAAAATCAGAATGCCTTTAGGCTTTTCTTAAATTTAAGATAATGACCCCCTCTCTTGCGCAAATGCAACTGAAGAGAAAAACAACCATTAAAACTTCGATTTTGAAATTATTTTTAACAGTAATATTTCAAATTTGCCTTTTTACATTGGTGGTAAACACTCAAAAAAATAAATTAATATTGAATCACAATTTGTAAAATAAACGCCGTTTCTTTAACAAACAAAAATATTTAAAATTATAAATACATTTTGGCGTTTATTTTTCTTTTTAAAAAAAATTAAAAAAACACAACTCAAAAATACATATTTTTTAGCCTTTAAATATTGGCTTTAATCGTATATGTGTGTGTGAGATTATGTTATAGCCACAGTTCTCTCTCTTAATTTATAACAAGTTTGATTATATAAATTGTATACCACCACCCCATTTAATGGCTTTTTACGTTTTTTCGACCATTAATTTGTTTAACGTTATCTTGTGCTTGAACTTGCCTGTTACAATATATATATATATATATATATATATATATATATATAATATAAATATATATATATATATATATATATATATATATATATATATATAAACGTTTAATTAGTTCTTTAAACCCAAAAATGCCTTCAATAGGTCTCTGTAGATAAATATAGAAAGAAGTAATCAGTCAACAAACTTGGCAAATGGTATGTAGAGGTTTAAACAACATTTTCATTATTGTTGTACATCTAGCTTATCATTGAATGTCTGTCTAGCTGCTTTGCTGGGGGATGAATTAATAAGGGAAAAAAGATTGTCTATTAGGAATTTGGAAAACAAAAGTCCAGCCTTTTATGTAGCCATAATTTAAATCTCATATGAATTATATAATGATTATCGTTAAGTTTAAAGATAATTCAAAATTTAGATTGCTCCATAATACTAATTGACATTCAAATACGATAGTAAAATAATACAATTTTATCAAGGTCTCTTTTAATGAAATCGTTAATGTACTTTCTCTGAGTTTAATAGCAAATTCAGATAAAATCGTTTTGTAAATCTTTAAAACCGTAGTAAAGTTATAAAATAAAAATTGCATTTTCTCTGCTAACTTAAAATACTGTAATTATTTAAAAGCTAAATTGTTGGTGTAATTTCCTATATTAAAGTCGACTTTAAAATTTACAAAACTTAAATTTAGTAAATGTTTTAAATGTAAAACTGTACTTATCTGACAAAGTAAGTGGGGGGGATGCATTTAAAAAAAAAACAACAAACATTATATATGCGATATAATCTATAAAAAGGCTTCAAAAAGTGTAATTTTATTTCATAATCAGCATCAACATCATCGTTATATGCTTCATTTATATGATTTTAAGCAAATATTGCATACAAAATCTAACAACATTTTTGATCTTTTAATATTTTGATTACTTCTTAATAGTCGTTTAATATTTGATAGCCTCTTAATAATTATTAGATTAAATGGGATTATAAAAAGTATAAGGCTGGTGCAATGTCTATCCTGTTTAACTGATTAAAATGCTAATCAAAATATTTTATAAATACAAAATTAGAATTTGTAACAGCTGTTATTGACATGGCAGTACTATCAAAGAATGAGGATGAGCTCTATAAAATGTTGTATGTATGTGACAAAACTAATAATGTGACTTAATAAATATTGACAGAACAAAGGAAAACAGTATGACGGTATATTGGATATACAACTATATAACAGATTATTATTTATATCTAATTAGGAAGTTGAAGATATGACATGAAAATTATAATCCAATATGGCACAAGAATTATAATCCCCCAATAAAGTAACTTTTAAAGAATAGGAAGTCAGACTGTTGTGCACTAAGATGAAATTGAAGGAAGATTTTTATTAATTTGTTAAGTTTATTTCATAAGAAGTAGAATCACAGGAAAAAGGTAAAAAGAAGAGAAAAAATGAAAAATTTTCAGATATTAATTAGAAAGAGAATAAAATATATAGGATTAGAAATATAAAAGTGCTTATAAGAATAACTATAAAATTTTCAAAGAAAATCAAAAAAGAAAAAAAAAATACATGAAATTTGAAGCAAATAAATTCTGATTGAAATAATGATAACTATTATAATAAGTATGAAAAAAAGTAATTTAGATTATAAAGTAGCTACAGAGATTTGGAATATAAAGTAAGAGTTGAAAAATATAGTTTGGTCTCAATGATGGTAACAGATTTTTGGAGGTATCTCAGATTATACCCCCCCATCCAATATATTGTTACTAAAGTTAATAAGTTTGTCATATAATGCACAAGGTGATAAAATTTAATTGGTTTAATACTTAATTGACCTCACGATGAGACATCTCTCAGAATATGTAAAAATGTTGTTGTAATTTTACTTTAACTCTTCCTCTTGTAGCTATCATTTCAACACCCCATCCCATTGTAATATTCATTTGATAGAAAAAATCAAAACTGAATTAATATTGATTTAAGTTAAAAAAAAACTAACATGTTCTCATTGTTAAGAAAATTTTTTGCAAACATGCCATCAACTAGTCCATAATTTTGTTGATCAATAGATTCCGGTTTTTCCATATGAGGGCAGTTGTAAATGAATTTTTAGTCTACTCATTCTTTTGTTAGAATTTGAAAATGAATATATATATTTTCTATACTTTATTATATATTTATTGCTATTTTTTATAAATTATTTGTAAAATTCTAGTCTTTTAGAACAATAATGTGATTATATTTAAATTTTATTCAAAAATATTTAGTTTTAAAAGTTATGTCAAAATAAATTAATGTAGCAGATTTATTTTTGGTATTTAAAAAAATATGTGAATATAATTTCTCATTTTAAATATAACTTCCATTAGTTAAGTAATCTAAACAATAACTTTGGGGATTTTGAAAACTGACCTAAATATTTTTTTTCATGTAATATTTTTTATCCACAATATAGTAACCATCCAATAAGACAAGCATTATTGTTCTTATTATTCTTAATATGATTTTCAATTTGACATCCCCCATCCCCATATTTGAAAGGTTGAAATAATATTTAAAAACAAAAACAAAAAACAATGTTTGTTAAAAATATTTTAAATAAATAATTCCAAATTTCAAATACTATAAAAATAATAAAAGTAAATTTGATCAAAATAAAAATTAGAAGCTTAGTTCAACAACTTTGAGGAACTCTCAAAAATATGAACCATTAAAAGTTTCAACCTTATAAATTTATTATTAAAATCATTAGATAAATTTGCTTTTAGAAATGGTAGCTTTAATAGCAATTTTTTTTTTTAATATTAAGTATGCTTATTTTTTTTTTTCAAAAAATAAAAAAAAAGATTAACTTTAGTAAAACTTTCTCAAAAAGTTTAATCTTTATTTCTAACTTAAAATGCTTAGGAAGTGTAATACATAGTTTGCAAAAAATTTTTATTTTCCTACAAAACAAGTAAAAGTATTTCATTATCTTTAATTCTAATTGCACTGAGCTAGCTTTCAACAAAACACTCCCAGAATCATAATATTGAATAAAGTTATGCAATAAAGGTAATCATACACAACTGACACAATATAATATGTAAATGAAGTACAATATGCAAATAAAGCAAATATATATTTTATTTTGCAGACAATAAATGCCATGCATTTTTTTTTTGGTTGATGAAATGTGTATCCTCAGCTACTGCCAGAGCTTCTATATTTTTTCCCTATTATCTCTTTCAGAGCATAGGGTTCTAATGCTTGATTGGAGAAAATGTGTGATCTGCATGATCCATAAAGATTACTCTGTATTCAGTCTTTGTGTAGCTCTAGTGTACAAATATTCATGTTGAACAATTCTCAAAGATCTATTTGCTTGAGATTATTTATAATAAACAGATACAAAAAGTGTAAGGGCATGCAATTATACAGATCATCTGAGATTCATGTTCCACAGGTATTTTTTCTTTAGTATTGTTCAACAAATTATTAAGGGAAAATGGCAATCAAAAGCTAACTATATATATATATATATATATATATATATATATATATATATATATATATAAATATATATATATATATATATATATATATATATATATATATATATATATATATATATGTTAGCTCAAATGTAACTAAGGTTATTTGCAATTTGTTGCATGTAAGGGAGGCTTATCTATATTTTAGCCATATTAGATTAATGTTTTTAAATAAACTTTAAAACAATAATAGCTAATTGTTTTCCGCATGTAATTCACACTATAATAGCTAAAGCTTAATAAATGAATATAATATTTATATTGTTTTTCTATGCTTTAGCTGTTAACATTTGAATCAAATTATGTTTAGTGATTTATCAAATAATTATATTTTACAGTATTTAAAGCTGCTTTTAATATACTTTTAAATAACTCAATCAATGTGATGGTCTTAATGCAGAGATGTCACTGTTGGATGACTACTTGACCTTATGCTTCTACTAACATTTTTTTTCTAAAAAAGACAAAACTAAAAGATATTAATTATTCATGAATCAATTTTAAGAAATCTCTGAAAAAGTTGATATGTTCCAAAAATTTGTAACTCGAAGGCAGTTTATTCCAGAATCTATGTGTTTGGTGGATTTAATTCTTTGATCTTCATTTCAAGAAAATTTTTGGGACTAGTTTGAGAAAATTATTGGAATAGCAAAAATATTTTAGCCTAGTTTATTAAACATTTCTGATGAATTTACACAATAATTATTTAACAACTATTACAAAACAAAATTATAATCATTTACACTTTTATTTTATATGCATACATTTTATTTTTACAAATAAAAGTTAAAAAATAGTACCATAAAGTTAATAAAGAACAAAATGACAGCATGATGACCATGTCTTGTAAAAATGATTGGTAACATCTTTACTAACCCTGCAGTATAGCCTTATGTGAAAAAATAACATTGTAGTCAAATAAAAAATTGTATTGGATGATTGGCTATTATAATTAAAAATCTTATATGATATCCTAAAAATTATAAATGCAATTTAAAAAATTTATAACATAATTTTATAGATTTATTAGGGTTTCATATTTATTCATTCCCATTTTAAAAATAAATTTCTGCCAACAAAAATTATTTTTAATTTTCTTAAATCACTTGTATACATGTCTGCCACATAAAAGGGTGCAGATTGTGTTGACACAAAGATATTTTATCATGGGTGCATCAATAGACCGATATAATTAATAACATTTATATATAAATAAAATTATTTACATTCCTGAATCATTTCATCATTAGAAATACATTTTGAATGTTAATATTTTTTTTAGAAATACAACAGGAACATTTCTTTATGTATACTTATTTGGACAATTACCAGAGCCTTGAATTTGTAGGTATAAACTCACATATATATATATATATATATATATATATATATATATATATATATATATATATATATATATATATATATATATATATATATATATATATATATATATATATATATATATATATATATATATATATATATATATATATATATATATATATATATATATTGTGCCCTTTTGTATGGGTCACCATTTAAGTTTTGTGCTAATCTAGTAGAAAATTTTAAATTTAAGAAGTATTTAAAATGTGTGATGTTGACTTTGCTTGTGGTAATGTTACCATAAGTTTAATTAAAGCAATCTATGAGTATTTGATATGTGAATTGTGTTGGTATTGAGAAGATATTTAAAATGATGATGATTATGATGTAATACTGCATTAATAAATTTAATAACAAATGTTTGAAGCTAAAGTATTTAAAAGACAAGTTAAAATTAGACAAAGATATTTATTTAATTTAAAATATATGTTAAAAGTGAATAGAAATATTTTAAATTATAAGTACTTAAATTGAGATTAATATTTGATTTTAATCATATCAAATAATTATTTTAAAATCTGATGTAATATCTTATTTATTTTAAAAATAAATATTTATTTTAAAAAAGCAATTGTTAAGTTATTTTTAGATTATGGGAAGCGTTTCTTGTATTGTAAAAAACAGATGTTAATTAGAGATACACACACACATGCTTGGAAGCTTTCTCATAAAGTTGCAAAAACTATTTTAAAATTATGTTGTGAAATTTATAAATAATACGTGAGTTATCACGAGATAAAAATAAAAGATATTAATGTAGAATATTAAATCTGATTTTTAAAAAATATTACTTTAAAAATATAACGTATTTAAAAAGATTTAGTTTATTTTAAATGATCTTATAAAAGTTAAGATTTAAATCAAGTGAGAAAGAATATTTTAAAAAATGTTTAATAGGTTTAAATAAACGATAAAGATTATTTTTAAAAATGTAATAATATTAAATATTAAATAAGTCATTATTTTATTTTTAATAGTGTGTTAGTAAATATGTAAATAAGCTAGAAAGTTTGATTGTTTAAATGTACCAATCAGATAAGGAGTTTCTGCCAGTATAAAAGCTGGATTCAATTGTTGAGGGGGGCTCTCTACAATAAATTTTAAAAGTCGATTGTGCTATTGAGAAAATAGCTAAGTAAATTTATAAACGCTCTTAAAATCAGTGTTAAAATCATAAGAGTGTTATTGTATATAATTTTATAATTTTTAAAATGATAAGTATGCAGTAGAAACTTAATAATTCCCTATTGGTCTTCTCAATATCGAAACTCAATTTACGTACGAATAATCATGGAAACATCACGTATTGTAGAAATATATCAGAAACTTTACGCTAGAAAAGTAACAGACGCTGGATTAGTACAGAAAACTATAAGATGGAGAAAAGTAGTATTTTGGACTATAAATAGTGTTAAAAAGTTTAAATTACTATTGTCTATTATAAATAGATATTTAAAAGAAATATGAATACTTCTATAGAAAGAAAGTATTTTTGCAGATTTTAAAAAATAAAATGTATATCTTAAGTAAAGATATAAGAAGTAGTAATTTTAATAAATACATGCCTTGTTAAGTCTTTGTGCTTAAAAGACTAAATATTGACGATTTGAAAAGGCAAATAGATTATAAATATGATTATTTAAAATCGTAATATAATAAAATTATTATATTGAAGTAATCTAAAACGCTGGACGTTATAGATGGAAAAATAGATTCTTACCTAGATATATTGTTTTTGAAAAATGCGCAAGTAATACGTGGACGTCCAGGCCAAACCAAATCAGGCCAAGCTAAGTTAATGGAAATAATTAAATGAGAATAATTCAACAATTATAAATTAATTTAGAAATAATAACTTTTGAACAATATTTTATGAAGAACTGGATCCAGAAAGCGAATTTATAAACTATTATTTTAATTTTATTTGTTTATGGGAACTTATTATTTTTTTTTTAAAAAAAGAACGTTACCATTTTTTTATATAAACTTTCAAGAAACACGTGATACAACGGAACAGGGAATAGTGTTCTATTGACTTTATACGTAGGATATTTGTTAGAACTTTTATGGTAGAACAAAAGTCGTCGCTGGAAATACGTAATATGAACTTTTATTTTATTTATTTAACATAAAATTTAAAATATTATTAAACTATTAAAAGTAGGTTAGGTACATTTATTAAATAATAACTTAAAAATAATATAATAATTAATTACATAAATTTATTTTATAAATTAATATAACACGGAATATTCTAATGAATGTTTATGAGTGTAAATGTGAATGATTTTTATTTTATGAAGCTGCAAATTCCGAAGAATGCTGGATAGCAGATTGGACATTATTATTATTATGGTAAAAACATTGTATAATGATTTTGATGAATTTAATATGTTTTTTTCTTTAGATCAACCAAATATTATGTTTTGTGGAATGAATGTATAGATATTTTAAGAAAACACATACATTATATTGGCCACGAACTTTATTAAAATATGCATAAGTTTTAACTTATAATATCAACATGATACAACATTACGTAAGAAGCTTAGAAATAATTATATGATTCTTTCGTAAATAAATCTTAATATTTTTATTATGTTATAATATTAGAATTATATTTATTATTTATCTAAGTAATTATTTTTATTTTGCAAGTCAGAAAGGGATTTTAAAAAGAAGTCTATTTTATTTTTGTTTATTAAATAAGTTAAGTTACGTTATGGGTAGAAGCTTATATTTGGATTGAAGTTTATTAAGTATAGACAATGTAGTATAGGTAGTTTAGATAATGAATATTTTATTTAAAATTGATGTTTATTTTCCGGAAATTTTTAGATAAGTTTTAAATATGTTTTATAGATAGAAATTTATTAGAAAGGATTAAAATAACACATAAAGTAAAGTAATGATTTTTACATAGAAAAGAATCATAGAATTTATCTAAGGTAATGCTTTATGAATTTGAAATTGATAAATGATTTAAATAATAGTATTTGAACAGTACAGATATGTAATGCATATTTGATAAAACATATAACAGGAATTACATTAAGTAAAGTATAATTACAGTCAATTATTTGTTTTACATTACAAAGATACATTAATTTTATAAAGCTATTAAGCAATGCTAATAATAAAGTAAATATATGATGATACATTATAAATGGTAATACTTAATTAATGTAGCTATTTAATTAGTAAAGCTTCATTGTTTACACATGCTACATAAATAATTTTGACATATATTATTATTTGTAATGGAAGTTTATTAACATTTATTTTAAAATCTAAGTTTTGAAAACATACTATAATATTATTAGTATAGTATTTGAAGAATGTATAATTGCTTGTTAAGCACATGAATTAGTAACAGTATAAACTTCTTGTATTTGTAATTTCTTATTTTATTTTATTTATTTTCCTAAATTCTAAAACTGTAAATAGTGTAAATAAATTCTTATTTGAAGTTATTGTAAATAAATTTGTTAATTTGTTTTAAAAGTGTGTCGAGTTTCATTATTTTTCACCACAGCATTTTGACATCAGATGATTTGAAATAAACATAATATTTGTACAAAAAATGAATTTGTTATTATTATTTAGAAATGAATACAATATTTGCTTAACATTATTTTATAAGAATTGATTGACATGAATAGAAAATATTGCAATGGTCATAAGATGATTATAATGCACATTATAAGAATACAGTATTGTTTATTGCCACGGATTATTAAGTATAAGATTTTGATCTATTCCAAAATTAAGATACCATATGAAATAAAAGATATACATATGATTGTTTATTCATTTAATGATTGATTATATCATAGAAATAGATGAGATTAAATTACACTCTAAGATTAGTATTATTTATTATTATTATTAAAATAAGTTAGGTGTATTTAAGTTTGATATAAAATCCCACATCATACTTATTTACATGAGTTATTATTATTTTAAAACAGCTTAGAAGAACCTGAGATTATTTAATTATATTTTAAGTTAAAAGTTAGGAATTATTTTAGTATTATTAAAGATAATTTATTTCATTTAAAAGTCATAAGAATGCTATAGATGTAGTGGTAAGATAATAAGGTAGTGGTAGTATTCTTATGCCATTGAGACAGTATCTTGGGAGATATTGACTCAGTGTAAATCTGCTTATTACTTTGTAACTTTACTTCGCAGTCTCATAATTTTAATAAATACTTATTTAATTAGTATAATCTAGAACTATATTGATTTTGATGATTGATAATAAATTTAATTAAGATATGATAATATAAAAGTATATTAAAGATAGATATGCAAATTTTAATTAAGCATAATAATGTAACTGAGCTAGTTGTATTTTTAAACTATTTTATATATCAAGAAGTAAGGGTACAATATATATATATATATATATATATATATATATATATATATATATATATATATATATATATATATATATATATATATATATATATATATATATATATCATTATGATAAACTGAATAAATTGATGCCATAAAGTTGAAATAATTAATAAATCTTATATGCAAATGTTTACATTTTCAAAACATTTTATTTTTAGAAACACATTATAATTGTAAATATTTATTATTTAAATACCATATAAATATTTATTTATTTAATGTTCTTGTGACAATTGTGCAGACTTCAAAATATACTTTATACAATTTACCATTGCACAAAACTGAACAGACCAATGTCCTTTCATCACTAAAATTAATAAAATTTATATGAAAATAAAAACATTTAGATTTCCGCATCATTTTTATTTAAATATTCTAATTTATATAAAAAGTGAGAAATGATTAATAATTTATTTTAAAATAAAACTTATTTCAAAATTATTGCCTCATAATTACAGTAATTCTGCATATGATGAAATTATATTTATCAACAGTATTGTATACAGTTTAAGTGTGTTGTTCACTTTAATGTATTCAATACAGAAGTTGCCAATGAAATATAAGGTCTGTAGCTGTGTTGTTGTAATATTTTTTTAATAATGTTATCTTTCTTTCTTTTATTATTAATATGTCATAACTTATTCATACAGTTTTCTAAATCACTTCTTGTTTAGTTACATATGATCTGAGTTAATTGCTCTTTATTTAAGATAACATTTCCTCTTTTAAATAACGATATTATCTTTTCTAAATGCTATATTATTTTTTTTCTATGTTTTACTAAAATCTTGGCAAAATGTTTCAATTGCTTCTAAAAATGTATTGATTAAAAAGCAATCTAAGTATGAAAATTTAATTTTGTTTTTTAAATAAATCCTAGCTAAATCCCTAATTGTCAAACTATATATATATATCACCAAACCTGCTTAATACTACACTAGCAAAAATAAAAATGCAAAACCATAAAACAATACAATGCTAGATTAAATCAAAAGTTTTACCAAAATCCTTACACAACCATGGTTTCATCTACTATAAATAGACCTTCTCAAGTGAAAATCAAACTAAAGGAAATAACACACACACACACACTCACATATATATATATATATATATATATATATATATATATATATATATATATATATATATACAAACAAACCTTCCCATAATTCATTTCAAACTCCACCTTCCCTTAATATCAAAAGAAGTCTTCATAAGATTGATAGCCTCAGAATGAGGAAGATTTATCATCAAAGTCTCCTTTATTTTTTTTTAACTCATTCTTTTCATAAAAAAATAACCGAAGCATTGTTAAACAATATTGTATGACCTGTATTCAATTCATGAATATATAAAGCTGAGTTAAGATACCTATGTTTAATCCTATTTATATGAACCTTAATCTTTTCATTAAGGCTAAACTTACTTTGACCTACACAAAACTTACCTCAACTACATGGAATCTTATAAACAATACCAGGAATAGACCTACTGCCAATAGATTGTTTTGAACCATTAAGGAAGGTTGCATGAAAAAAAAAGTTCTCATTTGAATTAATTACTTAATGGTTCAAAACAATCTATTGATAGTAGGTCTATTCCTGGTATTGTTTATAAGATTCCATATAGTTGTGGTAAGTTTGATGTAGGCCAGAGTAAGTTTAGCCTTAATGAAAGGATTAAGGTTCTTATAAGTAGAGTTAAACATAGGTATCTTAACTCAGATTTATATATTCATGAATTGAATACAGGTCATAGAATATTGTTTGAAAAGCTTCAGTTATTTTTTATGAAAAGAATGAGTTAAAGAAAAGAATAAAGGAGACTTTGATGATAAATCTTGATTCTGTGGCTATCAATTTTATTAAGGGAAGGTAGAGTTTGAAATGAATTATGGGAAGGTTTGTTTGTTTGTATATATATGTTATTTCCTTTACTTTGATTTTCATATGAGAAGGTCTATTTGTAGTAAATGAAACCATGGTTGTGTAAGGATTTTGGTAAAATTTTTGATTTAATCTAGTATTGTAATGTTTTGTGGTTTTGCATATATATATATATATATATATATATATATATATATATATATATATATATATATATATATATATATATATTGTAACGAGCATAGACATTCGTTACATTGTTTTTTTTTTTATATTTATTAAACATGAAAGTAAATTAAAAAGTTTGCATTTAAAAATTTTCTTTAAGAATTAAAAATTGAAATTAAATATCATCTTAAACTCGTATATATTAAATCGCACAGATAAAAAAAAAATTATTAAAATAAAACTGTATTAAAAATAGAAAAGGTATTTTAAAAACAAAAACTTAAAAAAGATTTAGAGATAAATATAAATATTTAATTTGGAAAACAGGTTAATTAATCAGAAATGAAAATGATTGTTAATTAGTTAAATGTAAACCAGCCTTGGACATTTAAATGTAAAAACATGGGTCAGATAGGAAAACAATAGAAACAAATAGCCAATGAAAGAAATCCATCGGGAAATCAGACCTCAGCGAAAGGATCATCACATCGATGACATAATGCCAAGTCAATCCTTCAATTATGTATAAAAGGAAAATTTGGAAATTATTAATTAGTGACTGGATAATGATTATTACGATGTGACAGATAGGTGTTAGTGCGGAGGTGCGGGAGAAGCGATTGAAGAGACGCACGATTCAATCACTTCAGTTTTGCCAAAGAAAGAAAGAGAAATGAACTATCGTTTTCTACATTGAGGACCAACTAAATTAAAAAACCTCCGAATGAATAAATAAAACATCGGCTAAATGTATACCAATATCTTCAGGACGGCGTGGGAATACCCGTTCAAACTTACAAATGACAGATAAAGATGAACTGTTTAAAACCATAAGAACTTTACAATTAATGAACATTAAATTAAAAACTTTTCGTATTTAAAATAATTGCATTAGTTTCCTATCTGACTAAAGTAGTTAAAATGTTATTTGATGTATTTTTTATTTATTTGTGTAAAATAATTTCCATTTATTAAATTTTGTTCTTTAAGTTTATTTATGATTTCTGTTTTCCGATAAATTAAAATATATCAATGTTAAACTTAAGTCGGGCATGAATGGCTGTATAGATTTGTAACGTTATATTAGGGGAGGGTAATCTTAGGTTATTTGTTTCATGGTTAAATTGGGTCAATGGATTGGATATATTGGTGTGATTAGTAGATGTAATATTGATTCACTATGGGCAGAATCGCTTCATACGCCGCACACTTCCGTTTGCCTATGGAAAGAATTATAAGTCGGATACCGCAGTTCCTTTCTATGGAGTTTTTTGTTTTATTGCTCTTCTTTGCAGATAGATGTAATATTCCTATCTCATGAGAAGCAATTTCTTCTCTTAACTTTTTGTGCTGCCTTATTTTATTACATTGAATACATCGATATATCAGAGGAATTGATGCCGGTTTGACTACGAATTTTAACCTAAGGTTAAATAGGGATAGAATGTTTATTTTCAAAAGCAAATCTATGTGGTCTATTCATACTTGACCCTAAATAAAAATGCATTAAATTTAAGTTGTTTATAGACACTTGCATGGATTGGTTATCGGTTAAGTATGTTTTGGGTTTTCATATTTGATCAAAATATATAGACATTCGATAAATAATGATACCTTACCATGAGTATCAAAAATGTATTTATTCAGATGTCTTTTAAGTTATTGGTGACAATGCAAGTATCTTATGGTGAATACTATTGGGTTACGTATAAATTTCCCTCCGCAATTGTCAGTAATCTATAATTTTATATTTTGATCGTTTATGTTTACTTTGAAATGTGTTTAACCATGTAATCTAGGTAACCGATCTATAGCAACATATTAAAACAAGCTTTTATAATCCCAGCTGTGCGAACTTAATTAAATGTAAACTGATAATATAATATAAATTAAAATGTAAATTAAAATCTAAGGTAAAGTTAAAAATGTAGGTTAAATTTTAAAATGTAAACTAATACTCAAATAATTTTAAATCTTATATATATGTGAAATAAATAAATGTTTGTGTGTTAATTACTGGCAGTGGCTTATTTTATTTATTTTTTTAATCTTGAAATATAATTAGATAAGATATTATATTATTTAATCTCTGCTATTCCACTGAGCTAGTGACATGGGCTAATGACCGGAATCACAATAAAAAAAAAAAATTTTTTTTTTTGACTTACGTATCTGCCTACTTTATAAATTTTTCTAGTTCAAATGCCTAGATGGCGCCCTGTAGTGTAGTTTACGTTAAGTCGTTTTCTCCGGATCGTTACAATATATATATATTAAAAGGTGTGATGGTTGCCTTGACAGCAGTCAGAAATATTGATTACTGTATTTTACTGTGAATGTTTAGGTGGTTACTGGTTGGAATTTAATATATATATATATATATATATATATATATATATATATATATATATATATATATATATATATATATATATATATATATATATATATATATTAAAAGGTGTGAAGGTTGCCTTGACAGCAGTCAGAAATATTGATTACTGTATTTTACTGTGAATGTTTAGGTGGTTACTGGTTGGAACTTAATTATATATATATATATATATATATATATATATATATATATATATATATATAATATATATATATATATATATATATATATATATATATATATATATATATATATATATATATATATATATATATATATATATATATTGTGACCTTCTGAATGGGCACAAGTAATTAAAATATGTTGCATCAGTAGTACATTGTACTAAAAATGAAATAACCGTAAAATTTTAAAATTTTTATATTAATCATCCCAAAATTTATATGGGGGTCAACTGTGCATTTTGGTTAGCAATTTTTCAAGCATTTATTGTTGTATTATATTTGATAAAGTGTTTAATGCAAGAAAGATTGGTGGATTATTACAGAAAGTGTTGTTATAATAGTTATGTTGATGCAAAGCTATTTTGTTTATTTATAAGATAGTGTTGGCGTTTGTCTGAGTGGGTTTCTGATTTATTATTTATTGACACCCATTCATTTACAATATTATAATCAGTGAAATATGTTTAACCCTTTGCAATATCAATTACATTTAGTCAGGATAGTTTAATATTTATGTGGCAGTACATGTGCATGCAGGTATGTCTGTATCATTTTCCATTTCATTTTCATATTTTAATTACAATAAACAATATTATCTTCACAATAAAACATTTAAATTACAGTAATTATTTTTAATAGTTTTGCAAAAATATATTTTATTAATTAAATAATGGATATTTGGATTAATAAATTATTTAACAATTTAAATAATATTACCAACCATTTATTTAATAGTTAATTAATATTCATTTGTTTTAAGTTTGTAAAAAGTTATTTTTTTTGTTTTACTTAATTTGAGTGTGAAGGTCAAAATGATTTTTTTAAGAAAATATTTCTTGAATATTTAATTAACTCCTGTCTACAAAGGGTGGAGTTGACTTTTGGAAAAAGAAAAAAAATGACTTTTTGATGGAAGAAAGGGATATCTATTTAACTAATAGTTATTAGAAAAAAAAAGTTCATTATTATTAGTGTAACCATTGCCTTAGTTCATTCTGCCTGTAACAAGTGTAAATCTTTTCCAGAAGTCAAGTCAATTTTAAAGCTCCGTAGTAAATTTTAAGAGGCTCATAGGAAAATTCTGGTTCTTAGGTCTCCAACTAGAATGTCTGGCTAAAATATAAAAAAAAAGTATATCAATTCCATTTCTCTGCTCAGTGTAAATGTTTAAATTAACATGATCATATTTATTTTCATTCTAAAAATGTCTGTTTATACTATTAAATTTATGCTATTCTATTTACACATGTTTATTATTCTTAAGAAGAAAGTTAAAGTGCATAAACCCTCTAATCTGCTAACTAAATTGTGTGACTTTTATAATACTTTATTGAAACTTATGCAGAACAGTTTAACAGGATTTGTGTTCCGTTCTCAAATAAACTTATATTTTACTTCTATAAAAGTTAAACTAAAATTAACAGGGTGCGTGCCTTTTATTATGCTATACTTTAAATTATTATGGAATGACAATATGTCTTTTATCTATGCTTATAAAAAGAAAGTATGTTTTGTTTAAGAATAAGTATGTGACTTATAAAGAATTAATTAATTACCACTATTTATAGAATGTGCCTATGCTTAAATCGGATTGAAGGACATTAGTATTGAATATTTCCCTTTTCTCCGGTGTATGTATTATAAAAACAAAATATTATCACTTAAGGAATCACGACTTTTATAGGAACAATTAATTTGCAATGACTAAAATTAATTATGAATATGCTAGCTTACAAAGTATAGGAAAAACTGATGTCCTCCAGGAAATTTATTAAAAACAATTGCTATGTTAAAAATTACTACGGAATGTATCCAATAATTATTTTAGTACCAATACAGATTAAACTATTTTCTTTTCATATTATTATCATTATAAAAATTTATTACTTACGTGCTATATAAGTAAACTTTATTAGCTTTTGCTAAGAACATTGGAGATTTATTATATTAAGTTTGAATTATCACTGTTTTTGTCCTACAAGAATTTATTTTTATGTTTCATATTCCTATTAAACACTCACTCATTTTGGAATTTATATCCGTATCCCTCAGTAAACTTGGAAAAGGAACTTTGCAAGTGAATATATTTTTTTAAGTTAAAAAGAAGAATGACTTTTATTATTTTCTGTTACTGATATATGTATGTTATGCACAGTCAGAGAGATTTATTTAGTAGTACATGTTTGTTTAGTTAATTATAATATTTGTGAACTTCTAGAACATCGCGGCGTAGGCGTATTCACTAATTGTGGATATGATGGTAAATTGATAAGTGTTATTATTTAAATATGATTTTATTTTTATATGAAAATGAAACGTATATTTTTCTTTCAGTATATTGTTAAAGAGAGGTATCTATTTATTTTGTATATTTTTCTTTATCTCAAAGTGAGAATTCGGCTTTCAAAGCAGCGAGTATATATAGGAAATATCATATAGAAATAGCAAAGAAACCTCGTTCATAATAATTATTACTATTTAAATTTGAAAGACTTGAAATTCTATTTAAGCTAAAAGTTTATATTTTAATGTATCATTTACTTACCATATTGTTTGCATGTTACATATCTCCTAATTATTTTTCATACTCTTATTGATGCATATGTGTGTCTATTTTGTGCAACTATTTTATTTAAGTAATAAACATTCAGTTTTATAGATTTTCTTTATATAAATTTCGGATATTGTCATATTCTCAAAGAATTGAAGGGATGAGGGATTTATCTGTATGTATTATCTTCCAGCATATAGTGTTAGATATGTAGGAGAGTTATGGAAAAGGATATTATTCTTGATATGATCTATGTTTGTAGGGATGAGAGATTTTTCCCCTTAGTATATTTTTAAATATTTTGCCCTGAGTAGAGCCTATTCTAGATTGTATACATACATATTATGAAGTGATATTTATGAAGTTAAGTGATGTTTTCCTACTGTTTTGGTGATGAGAAAAATTCCGCACCAATATCGTATTTCAGATTTAAGTAAGTTGTTGTTCATGTATTAGTTAAAGAGTTTATTTGCTCCTCATGTGCTTGGATTTCTTTTGAACATCTAGATTGGTATTATCATAAAAATATAGCTCTGTGTAATTCAGTCAGTGTGTGGATAAATGGTTAATTTAAATTCTTTATTGAATATTAGAGTAGACATAGTGTCCTATTTTGTTGTTTGGTCTATGACATTGTCCAAAATTAAATAATTATTTAGTAATTCCTAAATAAATTGATAATGTGTAGAAAAAAATATTTTCTTTTATTATTGCTTAAGGTATGACACACGCGTAATATAAATAATATCATGGATATAAACGTATAATATTGTTAAACTTAAAATGGGAAACTGATGTTTTAAAACACATCATATTAATTTGCCACATGTTAGAAATCATCAAATCATCGGAATGAGTATAATTTTATTGCTGCATGTAAAAAGTGTAGTTATTTAAAGTGATCATCTAATTAAGTTATTGAAAGCTGCTCTCTTGATAGCCAAATGTATTAATTTGCTTTATTCTAACAATTGATAATATAACCTCTCAAAAGTGTATATTGTGCCAATAGTATAAAATATTATTTAATCCGTGTTGCATATGAAAATGTTTAGAGAGCTCAGATATTCAAAGTCAGAATATTCAAGTCATATTTGTTTGTTAAGTTGCATTCATAAGTGTGTAGCCAATAAACGGTGTAACATGTCAGAGCAATAATTCCAAACATGTGTTTATGGATTTAGGTGTAAATTTAAAGATTGGGACAAATAAACTTATTGTAAACCGATTACTTTAAATTAAATCTTGAGTGTCAATAAATGATTTGATTATTTATTACAAAAACTGTGTTTTGAGTTGTTCTTATATGCAGTCAATTTCTAGATTCCACATCTCCACAGTTCGTAATCTATTACAAAAATAAGTATATTATTTTATGGCTTTGATATTAAATATGCTAAGGTCTGATAATATTGTTTTCTAGATCCAAACATTACATGAAATATTTTACCACTTGATAAACTTATAAAAAGGTTGCCTAGTTCATTTATTATTTAGATAGTGATGTGAAATTAAAAGATACCCTATTTCTTTCATTATCTAACTGCTAGCCCAGTAAACATTATTCAATTTATTTCATTATATTTTATTATAATTTAGAGTTATAAATTACTGGCTAATATAGTTTTTTAGTCCAACTGTGTCATAGATTCCCTGAGATCTGATTTTATATTCCTAGATCAACTTAATTCAGTTATTGAAATTAGAATGTGCTGAAAAATATAGTTATTTAGTGTTATGCTTTTCTATTCTGTCAGAATTGTATTGAGCTATTATAGAGTGTAACTGGATGATGTAAGAGATCAAATTGAAATTATATTTTGTTAAATGGAATAAATAAAACTCTGCTAGACTGTATCATTTGGTTAATTAATAAATAAGTTTTATATTTTATTGTATAGCTTATAGTATTTTTTCCTTCATTTATTTATCTTCTATATGTTATGAACTTTCTGTAACGTCCCACTGAGTGAAGCTGTAAGATAAACATAAGTAAAAGAGTCTTAGCATTAATTATGAATCAGATAAAATGATAAATCGTTTTATTCATTAATAGAACTGGCACCCTGGGCATTTGCTCATATAATGCACATGACCAGTGATGTGTGTGTGGCTTACAATATATATATATATATATATATATATATATATATATATATATATATATTAGAAATAAGCATTAAAAATAATATAGTAGGGTAATTATTGAATGAAAGCAAATACAAATATTTTTGTTGACCATATTACTATTGGAGTGCAACAAAGACACTTCAGTTTTTTTTTTTTTTTTTTGATTTTCAATTTGTGTTTGTCAACTTCTGCTGAAAATTATTGCAAAGTTTTTGTTTTTGCAGCTTTAAAATTCATGTATATTTATTTTCTAATATTTTAAATATAAAAAAAAAAACATCAATAAATCGCTTGGAAAGCCAAGAGGTTGTCCAAAAAATGATTGCGAGCTCTGCTGATGATGGATAGCCATTATTGCAATCTCAAACTTTGTGTGTTCACTTCGAGAAAATATTAAGGTCTTCGAGAAAATATTATGGTGGTGTAAAAACTTCATCTTTGGAATGTTTATGATTGTATTGGTAACCTAATTAAGTAATAATTATTAAAAATGAAAAGTAAGTGTCTTTATATATTTATTTTTGATAGACATGTTTTATTTTTTAAATAAAAAAGAATATTTTCTTTTAAAAAATGTTACTATAGAGATTGTAATCACGGAAAAGATTGTTGTCTACAAAATGAGATCATTCACCTGATTGGTATTATATTTAGCAATAATAAAAAACTTTTGAAAAAATTGTAAACTTTTAAAAATAATTTGATAGATTTAGTAGTTATTAAAAATTATTTAGATTTGTAAATCAAATTTGAACAAGAAAAATTTCATTTGTTTTATAAATTGAATCGGTTCCATTTAAAACTTGATGATGTGATTATGTTTTGTTTTGAGTAAATATATTTTTTAAAATAATTACAGAAATCAAATGTGATTTTTTAAAATTTATTTAATTTGTAAACAAAAGTATCTATCGAATGAGGTCAAATTTATTATATTCTAGTAAATAATAAAGGTTTAATAACAAAATGAAATTTGAAAACTTAAATCTAATAAATTTAGTGAGAACAAAAAAAGTTGTCAGAAAAATAATGAAAATTGGTAAGGTTAATAATAAATGACAAGTTTTGTATCTGAGAGGTTTTGATTTAAAAATAATGAATCAATTTTCAAAACAAAGATCTTTATTTTTATACAGAAGGTGTCAATGGGTTATATCAGCCATGTTATTAAAAATTGATCAAATTTAGTGATCTAATAAAGTGCAAGACTGGAATTTAGTCACCTTATTTATATCAGTAAACAATGTAAGCATGGAAAATTAACATATCAATCTCTCTCTCTATAAAGAATCTAGTTTCATTAATAGAAAATGTAAATAGTTTATGCATGAAAGATTTTCAATGAGTTTTCAAACAAACAGAAACTAGTTTTTTTACTTTTTGCTATTCAAGATGGAACTCAGAAGTGAAGCATTCCAAAATTACTATTCTGGGTTTACATAATATTTTTAATACCCAAGTAAATAACTTATATATTATATAATTACTTATATAATATCAGAGTGGACAGTCAACCTAAAAAAAGAGGAATGGATCAGAGCAATATTTTTATATGTATTTGTAGTTGTTAATTTGAATATGATAAAACACTAAAAATTTAAAAACTAGTATATTCTTAGCAGATATTTTCTATCTCTATTAGCAATTGTCTACAAAATAATATGAAAACTTTTGAAAGAAAGAAATTAAAAAAATTAAATTTACTTAATAATTTTTTTTTTGTTTTAAAGTATTATTTAATTATTGTTTCAAAAACTATTATTTTTTAAACATTAGATTGTTTTATTTTAGCCTGTGTTTTATGCTCTGGGTTTACTTTATAGAAACACATAAGAATAAAGTACTTGCCAAACATGTTAAATGTCTAAAGCTATATTTTCATTTTTTTTTTTTGCAAAATAGCTGAAAAAAAAGGTCTTTTAATTTACAAATTTATTTCATTGAATGAAAGAAGTAGGGAGCTCTAAAATTTGCTTTTCACAAAAACACTTATCACCCATGTGCCGACACTGCTTGTGTGAGTGCTTTCTTCACACCATCCAATAAAAAAAAATCCATTATTATCATTATATATTATATTTTTATTGTTTTTATTTGCAAAATTTAAATATGGAGTTTTAGGTGGATTTTTGCTTGTAAACATATATGTCTAACAAATTAAATTGAGTTTATTAAATTATAATATAAAATAAAAATTTTATACTAAAATCGAATGTTGAATATTTGCAAGAATTCTCACCAGGGAAATTAGTGAAAGCGCCATCTTATGGAACTGTTAATAAAATATTTATTTTACAGGATTCAAACAAGATACAGTCAGTTTCAATATAAATAAAGTATCATGTAATTTTAACTTTATTTTTGGACAAATATTTTATTGTTTACTAACTAGTAAACACAATATATGTGCAATATATGTATGTATACGAATATGTTTTCATATATTATATTTAATATGCAAACTTTATACGTATTGTTTATTTAATATGCATGTGTACTTAGTAGATAAATGTTATATTACATAAGTTTTCGTCCTTTTAAATTATTTATTAAGTAATAACATTTAAAAACTATTCTTAAAAAGACAAAAAAAAGAGATTACTTTCTTATTTTTTTTTTTATAATAAAGTATTTGATTACTTGCATTTCAATATGTATGAAACAAAATATTATTATACTTTCTACAACTTTTATATAATTAAAATAATAAAAAAAATATAACAATATTTTTCGAATTCTACACTAGATTGTACAAATTTATAAGATAAAATAATGATATTACTAATAACCGTCAGCAAAAAAAAATGATAATCTATAAACTGTTTTATTTTTAATACTATTAATAACAATAATAACATCAGTATTCCGATAATTGGATATAGCGAATAAAAAATTAACATGGCATAAGTTAAAAATGTTTTTAAAAAGTAATTAAAATAAACACTATTTATTTTGCTTTAAAAGATTATTAAAAATCTTTTAAGATATAAAAACGCAATTAACTTTCTCCCACTTTCACTTTTATTTTTTTGTTAAATCGAAAGCTTTAAATTAAATCTAATTTTAAACTGTTAAAACGCCGTTAGCTTTCAGTAAGTACTGTACAATAAAGCAGATATCCGTTGGCTACAATTGAAATATCTAAAAACTATTTTCCACACAAGTGCGCCTAGTTGTGATTAGTTTGTGTAGTTGTATATATATATACATATTAGAGTATCAGGCAAATATTAAAAAAAACAACAATAAACTTGAATATTAATTGAATAATCGGAAAGCTGATGTTTATTCACTATAAAAAAGTTCTATATAGATCATTAAAAAGTCATCCTACTTTTATATGGGATTTTTAGTTGTGGCTGTATAAATATATATGTGGCATATAAGATAGTGCCGAGTTTGGTCAAACCAGAACTCTTGCAAATGTTATTTTTTATATAACAATTCATTTAAGTGACAATCATTCAGAAAGAGAAATGCTTTTTTAAATAGAAATAAATTAAAAGATGCTTCAATGGATAATTAGATATAAATAAAATAGAGAGAGAGGAGAGAGGAAAAAAACAATGTCCTTTGAACTTAGTAATTTCTAAATACATAAGGTTATCTTTTTGAGAATAAAAAAAAACATAAACACATACTACATAATGAAAATGATGCCGTACCTTATTTGAGTTTTAAAATGAATGTATTTTTTTAGAAAAAAAGTAGGCATGTGCAGCTAAGTTTTATATTTGAATCTAATTGTGTTCTACTAAGAAAAAAACAAACAAACAAACAAATCCCATAAAACTCAAATGGTGTTAATTAACTGCTTGGGACTAAACCGCCATATTGAATTTTTTAAAATACTGGCCTGAGACACAATTTTCACAAAAACTTCAGTTTTCATTATATTATAGTAAAAACAGTTATATTGCTAGAAACTAGAAAAAAATATGGAAAACAATAAGTATAAAATAAATAGAGATAACTATATAAATTGTTCATAATTTGGAAATTAACATTAATTAAAATTCAAATTACATTTTCAGTGCTAATTTCTTGGTATTTCTCACAAAATTATCTTTCTAAACATGTATAACATGTCCTACCTGAGATAATCCACAGCTTCACAATCTCCAAAAGAAGTCGGATATGACTTCTTCATTGTTCTCTTGTACCTCAAATGTCAAAAGCATCTATAAAGAAAATATTCATCTTAATAAAATATACAAAATAATTCATTATAGCAATTGGCTTCTTGTCTATCTAAAACTAGAAACTGTAGGCTACTGTCTATATCACTGATAAAATGAGTTTCATCTCTTTATTTTATATTTTTTGTGTACATCTGTGATGTTTATATTTTTTATGGACACCAGTGATTTTTATATTTTTATGCACACAAGTGATGTTTATATTTTTTATGCACAGAAGCGATGCTATCTTGTTATATTTATTGTATCATATAGATATAATTTATTTGCATATAGTCCATTTGTTAACTATAGACTTGAAAATAATGTTATAAAACATATAGCAAAACCAGAGTGACTTCAAAGCATGAACAAGAATGAACAAAAACATAAACAAGAATCAGAATTTGATTATATGCTTGCATATGGGTTCTTTGTATACATTTGATTATAAATTTTATAACTCATTACTTGTAAACACAAACATATATAAATATAATTATAAATAATAAATTATTATACTCTTTTAACATCATTATTATTATAAAAATAAGTGGATTAGTATAGATAGAAGTTTAAAAAATTACTATACATATGAATTCTATATGAGCATAAATAAATATATAACTACAAACTAACACACACTAATTACAAACTATACTTAATAAAAAATATATTTTTTTCAAAAAAAAATGTAAATATTATCAAAAAAATTAAAATTGTATACCTACAAGTCATTACATTGAAGCTCTATTGTAGGCCTTGTTTGTGAATAACATCAGAGAAATTTTCACTTGCAGGCCATAAAACATTTTTTTCTTTTATCACTTCATAGTAATTACAAAAATTATCAAAAAAGAAAAAATACTGTGGTTGATTAAAATTATTGTAAAAAATCCAAATTTAAAACAATTTTTTGAGGTAAAAATTTTCTGAAAGCCACATCATTAAGCTATCAAATGTCTATATTTTGGTTGATGTTATGCTTATACTTTTTACGTCAACAAAGAAAGAAAACAACACATCATTCAATAGGCACTCATAGAGCACCAACAGCACTCATGGAAAGACAAAAAGTAAGTAATGTTAAATTTTGTCATTCAGGATTTGACTTAATTTCAATCAATTCATATACAAATGTATATTATTCCATATAGAACTAGCAAAACAAACTCTTAACAAGTTCTGTAGAATACCCCCAACCTCAGAACAGAACTTGCTCCTGGCTGTGAGCTCTCTATATCACATTTGTAAACACAAACTTATTAAATTAAGTCATGTAACAGAAGAATATATATATATATATATATATATATATATATATATATATATATTGCGGGTTCATCTGTGTTAAAAACTTTTAATATTAATATACTGATGTTTCGACTTGGTCACACAAGCCATCCACAGAGTTATAAAAGGTAGAAAGATGGTTGTAGAGGCGCTACAATCACTGATTTGAATAAAATGTTAAAATTCCATCAATAGCAAAAAATGTTAAATTTAGGAATGTTTTTTAAAAAAATCTTTCCAAATAGGAAGAAGTTTGCATATATCATCTCACTTATTGATACAATCTGGCCTTTTAAGTATCTCAATGACTTCTCTAATTTTGCATTGGTAGAGATTATCACATCTGGATATGATCCTGGTACTAGAATAATCAATTTTATGACCTGAATCTATAGTATGGAGTGAGAGTGCTGATGATGATGAGTGTTGTTTAACTGCATTAGCATGTTCATCTCTCCTAACACTGATGTGACGATTACTCATACCTATGTAAGAAGCTTTACAAATTTTACATGAGTTTTGATAGACACCATGAGATTCAAGAGGGATTGAATCCTTAGGCTTGGTTATTATATTGCTGATCTTTTGATGAGTAGAAAATGCTGTATCTATATTATAGCATTTTAATATACATCGGATTCTGTCTGTAGTTCCTTTTAATAATAATAATAATAATAATAATAATAATAATAATAATAATAATAATAATAATAATAATAATAATAATAATAATAATAATAATAATAATAATAATAATAATAATAATAATAATAATAATAATAATAATAATAATAATAATAATAATAATACAATTTATTATTTGCAATAACTGATTAAGTTGTAGTCATTTATTCATATTTTACCAAGTATTATATTAAATTTACTTATTTATTCTCAGCATTTTTTTATATAAATGAATATGCCTTAATTGCAACTTGAATTTGTAATATACATATATATTTGTATAATTCCAGTGCACATCACTACAACAGAAAAATATCAAATCATCTCAAATATTAAAAAATTTTCAGCTATGTCTTCTGTGAGTAAATATATTAATGTTTGTTTATGAACAGTTTAAGATCATTGATAATTTAAATTTTTTGGTTTTTGTTTGAATAAGTCCTTGTTTCAATAATTATAGCATTGGAGCTTAGAATTCAAAGAGATACTTTTTTTGAACTGACTATTTTGAGATGTGGATTATAATATATTTATTCACAGAGAATGTACACTGCTGAAAATGTATTAACATTTGAAGTGATTTGATATATATATATATGTGTGTGTGTGTGTGTACGCGTGTGTGTTTGAAATAAATTATTACAAAAACATGCAATAGACTCAATTTTTTTTTTTAACTTTCTAAGCTTTTGAATGGTATTAGCATATTTACATAAAAATTAATATTTTAGGCGTATTTTTATATAAACGATTATTATTGACCCATTCATAATTTAAATATGCTTCATTAATTTCAATTTGTTTAGGAGAAAAAAATATTTTTTTTTTAAAAAAGATTTTTTTAAAGAAAAGTTAATTTTTAAAAAAATTTAGTGGATTTATATATATATACTTATACAAATAGATAAATTTTGATATAATTTTTCTATTATTACTTTAAATTTAATATAAGAGATTTTAACACAGAATTTCGTTCATATCAATATTTAAAATTTTTAACACGTATGAAAAACACAAAATATATCTTTTATCACCCAGTGGATGACTTGTGTGACCAAGTTGAAACGTTGGAATATCAATATTTAAAATTTTTAACATGGATGAACCCACAAAATATATCTTTTATGTATACAACCCATGAAAATCTTCATTTTAACATATATAACCACACAATGATCTCTAATATATATATATTTTATGCTAAATTAGCACTCATTAGTTGCTTACAAACATCTTCTCCCACACATACATATAATCTGTGTTCAAATCCCCTGTATTTAAAAAAAAATCATTTATTTTAATAATCTATTTCAAAGACAATTTGAATTTACTTTTTTTATTTTAGTTTTACAATTTGAAGTATAAAAATTGTAAAGTAATATTTTACAAATTAGGCAATAAAGCACCAATTTTAATGATCTCCCTCTCCCAACTTTTAGCATAATGCTAAAGAAAGAATTTAGGTATATAACTTGCTAACTTTAATAATAGTTAGTCAATCCTGTAGTCGAAATATATAGAACAATATTTATAGTACAATTTTTACTGGATTTAAGAAAATTGTTAATATGGATAATTCTTTTTTTTGTCACTGGATTTTTTTTTTTTTTTACATTAACTGTTTCTGCATCATGTAAATGTGGATGTATAGTAATAGAAGTAAGTAACCCTATTATATATTGTATGGAACCATATCATACATTGCTCACGACTACCCTCCCTCTCTTATTGCTCTTCATTCATAATATATTGGAAATAATCTTTATATAAGGCTCGCTTTAAATTAATTATAATTACAAAGTGATATATATATATATATATATATATATATATATATATATATATATATATATATATATATATATATATATATATATATATATATATATATAACAGTCTTTTGCATTTTTTTTTTTTTAAAATCCATCTAATTTATTTTAATACAATTCCAAAACAATAATTTTATTTTTTTTCTTGAACTTTTTTTTTAAAATTCAGACCTATTTGTAGAAAATAATTATTTATAAATAATTTAAAATTGTAATTTAATAAATATTTTATAAAGTGACATAGACAAACTGTAATACTACTGTGATCTGAGATAATTTAGCTTTTTGTCCAATGAATTTTCTTATCGGCCAGATTGAGTAAAAATTCAAGTGATTTGATTTGTTAAATATGGATCTAGCCCATTTTCTTTCCGAATGTATAATAATCAAAATTGTTTTAATTCAGCTTCTAAAAATTGAATTATTCTACATTCAAATTGGTTAAATGTAACAAAAAAATTAAAACAATGTTAATAACTGAAGAAAAGCATATGAAAAATAGCCCGCAGTAAAACAAAGGAATTATATTTCAACTAATTATTACATGAAAATGCTGGTGATTTCTTGTGTCTTACAAATTACGATCACTGATTATACACTTCTGTTGTCATTTCTTCATCTAGAATTAAATATTTTAAATAAAAATATAAATCTAGCTGCATTATTAGTCAATGAACTGTAAAAAGTAATTATAATACTATACATATTTATGCAAAATAATTGTGTTTTTTTAGATATTACAAAATGCTATTCATATGCAAATAGCGGGCAACATTATTCACTTGTTTTAAATATCAGCCAAGTGCTATTCATTTTCATTTAATTTTTTTTCTTGGAAAATTTAAAAATTTTAGAATCAAAGTTTATATTTAGGTGAATTAATGTAAAAACTTATTTATCAATATAAAACATTACAAGAAATATGTTTATTTCCATTCAAAATATATTATGAAAGTATAAAACATTTTGGGTTGATTTCTTATTTTGACCGTTAGAAAGACCCGAAGAACAATAGCACATATGAAAGTCAATGCTTTGTGACATCTTCTAAGGAAAAAAGATGGCACTACATACAATAGACTGCAATGAAAAATCGATTTTTTGTCAAAAATACAAACAATAGTAGATTTTTTTGGAAATTTAAATACCGATAAAGCTACAAATTTATGATAAAATAAACAAAATAGTAAAATTGTGAATAAAAATATCCAAGAGATGGTGTAACATGTAGAAATTATGTTTCTGTTTGTAATAATCACTTTAAGGTTAGTAGTCATAGTAAAATGTCTTCCGACACCTTTTATCTTCAAGATAAAAAAGCAGTTCCCAAGTATTTTCTAAAAATGTCACCAGTATTTATAAGTATTTAAAAAGACATAAAAAAGAACCAATTTGTAAGTACATTTTAAAAAAACCAGGAATTCAATTTGTTATTTTTTTCCATTCTGACAAAAATAATGTTTTTTTCTGGTTTCCAATTTGATCACCTGAAAAAAAAAAAAAAACATAGTCAGCCTCAGCTACACTTTCACCAAAATGTTGCTCCCAATGTCTAAATGTTTGGCCACCACTGCTAAATATTATACTGTACTTAATGATAAATGATAAATTGATTTGAGATGCTGATCTAAACAAATATATGATATATAAGATAATATACATTAGATAAACTTAAACTTCAGGGATGGTAACAATATATAAATTTTAACATCGAGAAGCATATAAAATATACATTGCAATGGCATCGTTGGTGTACAAATTCTCCAGCTATTATCTTTGTATAATAAATAGGAAAACTCCTTCAATAAACAATGACTAACATATTTCATTTGAAATAATTATTCAGTTACTCATTTATAAATTAAGAAAATATAAAAATAATAATATTAAAAACACAGATTAAATTAATTGAAATATTTAATGTTATCCTATGAATCATGATCATTTCTTTCTAAAACATAATAACATTTATTGGCAGTTAGATAATTGAATAACAAAAATGGATTTTGTTGAGATCGATTTATCTAAAAAATAATGGCACTCACAATTACAAACATAAACTAAACTCCCAATTTGGTACTTCCTTTAACAATAATAATAAAACATTGAGACTAATAGTAATAATATACTTGAGTACTTTAAATTAAAAAACCAAAAAACAACAACTAATAATTACTTATTCTCTTACTTATACGAATATTTATCATGAAACAGAATAATCATTTAGTAATAATCACAAGCTTTATAATATAATTATCATCTAATATTATTTACTTTGATTAAATACACTAATCAATTAACATTCACCTATCTGAATTTTATCTCTTAAAAACAAACACTATAATATTCTTGATTAATTCTGGAATAATAATATTTAAACTTATACTATACAATAAATTTTAAATGTGACTATTGAAAATAATATCATTTTCTTTTAATGCTCATAATAATTTTAAATTTCAATTTTCTAATAATTATTTAAGTGTTTTCATATTTAATAAAATAATGATTTATTAAATATTACTTTAATAAAGTTGTAATTTCAAAATAATAAATAATTAATATATCAAGTTTAAATTCTTTAGTTTAATTCTGTAAATAAAATATTTAATGAATATATTTTACCTAATAATTTTATATTATGTGCTTTATTATTATGACTTTGTGAAAGAAATGATTCTAGACTGAAATAAAGACACTGATAAAGTTGTAAATGAAAATGCTTATTTATTTTAAACAACAAATACAATTTATAACAACAATTATAATTGTCAGATATAAAATAAAAGATTCATAACTTTAATATTTACTAGAAAATTCCTCACATTTACAATAAATAATAGAAATATCACTATTTTCATTTTGGTATTCAAATTATATCTTCATCATTTGATCCATCAAATGATAAATTTATTATTGCTAATATGTATGCTTTCATGTATAGTTAATTAATTTTGGCATCCATGAATCTATCCTGAGGTGTGATTTTCATGTAATCTTCAACATATTTCAATAATCCATTATAATTCAAATTATTTGAATAAAGTTATAATACTTTAATATTATACAAATTTAAAAATAGTATGAAAACATTAATACAACGTATTGATTCAAATTGTTTATGTTGTGGTAATTTTAAAATAATACAAATAATGTATTAGATAAGTGAATCAAGGATTCTTTCTATCAAATTTATTACTCATTTTTATGTACTCAACACCTCTATCATTCATATTTGCATTGTTATTTTGATTTCATTTACAATTGTCAAACAATAAGTTATTGATATTTTAATTAAATTCAAGGATATTTGTTTTGTGTATAATCTTACTATTTCTGATATCATTCTTAAAAACTTAGAAAAAAACCTATAAATTCATAAACAATAAGTGGTCATCTTATGATGTCTATTATATATTCTAATAGCATAGATAAAAGTTTGGGGTAAGAAACTAATCTTATTATTTTATTGTACCAAAATATAGGAATGAAGCTATTTACTCTTTTAAAAATGTTGTAATTTGGAAGTTAGTCACATTAAATTAATAATTATACTCTAATATATCCTGGCTTATGCATCAAGCTCTTATGGAATATAATATTCATCTTTAAATCCTCTCATCTCCTTATAATAATAATATGGGTATCACATTGATCAAGCCCATTGAAATCTATTATCAGTTCTCTAGGATATTTTATTCTATCCTGGAATTTTAACTTATCCTTTCCCCAATATATATTTTCAGCATCTGTGACTATTAACTTTCTCTTTTTTAACAATAAAATATTATCTTCCATATCATTGGTAAACATTATAGATTAAGTTATAAACCAAAAACTATGATGACAAACATTAATATTATACTTTTTCCATTATGAAGATAGAGATTAAAAAATCCCCTTTTCACTTTAACATTCATTCCATTTCATATTTTCGTATGTTACATGATACTCTTATGGTATATTCATATTTATTTAAATAAAATCTCATTTTTTGTTTCATCATTCTTATTTAATAAATCATTAAATGTACATTGCTGTAATGAATTACTGAAATCATTTAAGACAAGTTTTACCACATCCAGATTTTTAATCTTCATAATACTAAAAAAAAAAAAAACATAAATTTAAATTACTACGTTACCCATATGAACTTTTATTCTGTAATTCATGTACACCATATTACCTACAAATAGAAACAAAAGAAATGCCAGAAATTGTAATCAAGCAGAACACATGATTATAAACAAAATGACAAACAAAATAATGGATACCATCACATAGTGTTTTCAGTAATTGAAAAAAAAATTATTCTGTAAAGCAAAAAAAAAAACAACCAAAACCAGTGAAAATTTAAAGAAAATAAAAAGATTAAAACAAATGATTGGAAAAATAGCCAATTAAATTCAATAAATCAACAACAGATAAAATATGCAAATGGAGTCAATCTCTCAATGTTGTAAAAAATGTAAAAACATCAGAGATAGTTTTATAGATTCAACAAATAGCACCAACCTTGCTCCAAGCAAGATAAACTTACAAAAGGAAGGAAATAAAGTTATTACACCTCAGTAAAGTGTGCACCTCCATTACAACATTAAATAACATAAAAATAAAAATAGCAACACTTAACATCTGATGTTTAAATTCAACAAAAATACAACAAATTAATAAATGGATACAGGTAATGTAACCCAGCATATTGGTTGTATTAGAAGCAAAGATATATAACAGATCCCAAATCAATCCAGCTACATATATGAGTAAACATATTTTGTGCATACTTGAGGAACACATCAGAACCGTCAAGTGGTATGTATGTATTTATCAGTCAAGTATGCCTCTTCACATCATTTAAAATATTTTTTATAGACTCCAATCTGCTGATAACTAAGTTTAATCACAGAAGCTTTTCAATTAACATTATATTTCTATACATTTCCTTGGTTCTATTGTATTAACATAATAATTTTAATCATTAACTTGCTGTATCCAATCCCTATCCCACTATACTTGCTGGAGATTTTAATATGAGCTATCAAAGGTTTGTTGCAAAATAGATAAATAAGCTTGCAATACTGTTATGAATGGTGAGGGTTTTTTCCCACCAAATTCAGTATCTTTTTATAGCAACCATCACAGCACTCTATAGTTCTTATGTTCTATTTTCCAATGCTACACCACTCATTTGAAGTAAGTTCTCTCCCTCCTCATTTTCTGATCATGCAACACAAATAAAATTAAATTTAAACACACACCACAACAGAATCACTAACATACAAAAGTCATTAAGGATACTACTACCAGTCAACACTCCAGAGTTCCTCTTCTCTGAAACATACATCATGGTAAATAAGCTCAATCAGATGCAACTTGACTCAATCTCTAAATATATAACATGTACACACATTCTCACATTTAATATCGATCATATTACTCAAACATCAACCTCCACTCTAAATTAATCATGTTAGCAGATGAGCTACACAAAAGAATTGTCATGTCAAAACAGTCACTCATAAACAAGCAAACATAATCAAACTAACACTACTATATAGTAAAACCTGTAATAAACTAAAGCAAAATCTAGCAATAAAATAATTTGTTTAACACAACAATACACATGATTCCATGAATACCATCTATTAATAGAGTTCCCATGGCACTAAAATGGGATGGGAAAATCACAGTGGGACATAATATGATACAAACAATATATCAGCACTTCAAAGAAAAAATAACAAGGCATAAACAATCCAAACCCCCCTCCCCCCATTTTTTTTTGGGGGGGGATACCATGTAACATTCATCTTTTGAAATAGAAGATTTTGCATTCATTCTACAATAAACCCCAGGTATATGCCACCCAGGACCACCAGAGATCCCATAATTTGTGTTGTCATATTTCGGATGATTCACACACACATTCCTGTACCAGCATGCAAATCAACTATCACAAAAGCTATACAATATACAAGGGCTATATCTGGATTCATTGGTCCACTTTATTAAAAAAACAAGCACCGATTGCCACAGTCTCCAATCTGTGGCCAATTTCAATGGAGCATTTATAAATAAAAATTCTGAAAAATATTTTTAAAAAAATAGTATCATATATAGGAACACTAATATCACAACAACAGTATGCAAAAACGACTCATCAACAGGTCAAGCAGTACTAATATACAAAACAATCATTAACTCTGTAATTAAAAGAAAAAAAATATGTCCCATGGCTGTGAAATTAGATTTTGAAAATGCTTTTGATTCAGTGCCAATTAAAACACTGTTACTTTAACTAAAAGGAGAGAAATACGATGCACAATATTATAAACAATTGCGAATCTGATACTAAACAGAAAACTTTACTTCACACTCAATGGTAGATCTTCATCACTTTTCTACACCAGCCAATTAATACCACAAGGATTTTTACTCAGCACATTATTATTTACATTATATTTAACCCCCCTGTTAGAAAAAAATTAAAAAAAAAATCCAAAAAATTCCACTTTCAAACACCAACACATACATATCATGCATATCTTACATAGATTATGATACAGTATTTCTAAAATCAAAGAAGCAATTACCTATACTGGAGGAAATCATAAAAGAATGTACAGTTCAAAGTTCAGGCTAAGCTCATGGACGATATTTACAGGGAAATTAAACACACAGATATATCAAAAGAAATCTAGTATATTTCTGGTTTCTCTTTTCATTTGGGCATAAATCAAATGAGAAAGAAAATACAAAACAAACTTAAAACAGAAGCAGAAAGAATCACTGAATCACTCTGTAAATCCTATCTCTCACTGCACTCAAAAGTATCTTTATACAATCAAATTATTATGATAAAAACATCTACTATCTGCCTATAATAAATTTCACAAAATCATTTATTTCAGAAATTAACCCACTATGCAATAAGCTATTATGGAAAATAAAAGTAGTAGCTATCTCAATAAAACATTTGAATTGACCCACAAAATAGAATAGTCTTGAACTACATGCAATACCAGAGTTTCCAATCCCAAAAACAATAAATATGCTTATAGCCATACTTAGACATATCTCTATTCTGTTTGCGAGTTGTGAACCAATACATCACTAAAATATACAAATAAATACACATATTAGCAAATCCAAAATATACTGTTTCCAGATCAACAAGCAAATAACCAGCCCACAGTACTGGGAAAAAATAATGCCCAACTATTAAGAAAGTTCAAAAGATGGTACTTGGAATCAAAATTGTATGATTTTATTATCAAACTTAACCTTAATACATTACCATCAACATACATTATTCAGTACAAAAATATTTTATATGAATGTTGATCCACTATGTATACTATGTCACAGAGATGAAGAAACCCCAACCACTTCCCTATATGATTGTCTAGTCCTAGAAAAAGTGAAGCAAATTATGTTGAACAATAACTGACAAAATGAAACCACAATTACAGAAAAAATGCAATACCAATAATACATGTAGCCACATTCAGCCTGTATGTTTATTAGTGTAGCCATTGCACATTCACATTTGGAAATAATCCAGGAGAACAATCCAACTCCTACAACAACAACCTTCAAAAATAATGATATAGACAGTATTCTTGTACCACTGGACATTTTTACAGCAACATGGTCTTTCTTCAAAATATTTTTCAGTATTATAAGGACTGGAATTAGAACCCCAAAAATAAATTGAAAAAATTAAATAAGCTAACACAACCTATTTAATGGCCAATCATTGTAACAATGAATCTTTGTTATCTGGCTAAACAAGATAAGACTAAATCAAAACTAAAATGAAACATGTAACCCTACTGTAACCAATTGCTACTAAATAAAGTTTGCTTTGAATAATAATAATAATAATAATAATAATAATAATAATAATAATAATAATAATAATAATAATAATAATAATAATAATAATAATAATAATAATGATGATGATGATGATGATGATGATGATAATAATAATAATGATGATGATGATGATAATAATGATGATGATGATAACAACATAATCCTCCCCCCTTTTTTATATCATAAATAAACTACCCAGTCTTTTTTTTTTAAAGTTCTCTGTTGTTTACAAAACTTTGCTGAGATGTTAGTGCTATAATAGTAAATGACAGGAATATTATGACTTACTGATGTTTCCATTCTATAAAGTACTTAAAAGATTTTTTTGAAGTTAATTTATTCATTAATTATGACATGCTGGTCATTCTTGAAATAGTTCTTTAGCTTTTAATAATAAAATAAAATAATGTGGAACTTTAGACTTTTGATACTTCAGCTAAAATAAAATAAACACTTTATTGCTAAAATTTAGTAACAGGATGCTGTAATTTACAAATTTTGTGATAATTTTTAGTTTCATTTACATGTAGAATCTGTTATTGGTATTAATCTTTAGTAATAGTGATTATGATGATCTAGATTATATGTACATGGTCAGGTGTTTCTTGGCAAATAAGATAATCCTTGAAGTCTATTAAGGATATCTACCTGTAAGAAATGTATTCCTTCATTATTTAGTTGATTACTGTACATATTTTGGAAATATAATTCCTATTGCAGTGATTTATTTTTTTATACTTAAAAAAATCTATAATATTTTATTCATGTCCGAATAATGCTAATCCAATTTTAGAATAATTTTTTGTTAAGCATCTCACATGCATATTCTTTGAATTTACATTATATAATTTTTCATAGATTTAATTCTATACTTATTAATTCTCAACTTCCGCTTTTGGCAGCCATCTTCGTAACTAGTCTTAAAAAGCGTCCCTTAGTGTTTTACAGTTTTAGGAAGACGGGACGACTGTCCCGTTACCTTTACGTCTGTTATTCAAGGTAAGTCAACTTTTTAATCATTTTATATGATGGAAAGTGATAATATAACCGATAAAACTAAAAATAAAGTAAGCCCCGATCTCAGCATTCAACCCAACAATGCGGTCATCGGCCGTAAATTGTATAGCCTTAGATCTAATCTAAATGCATCTAAACCACCCGTTACAACAAATAAAAACCCACAAATGAGTAAATCAAAAGAAAATTCCATTGCAAATATCAACAAAAGTTTAGAAAATATTCAACTTACCCCTAATACAAACAATAGAATAAATATCTCGTCAAGCGAAACTATTGATACAAGCGAAAACCAATCATTACCTCTCCGAAGCCTTTACTCAACCACAGAAGATTATAATGAGCAATTTCCTTTACCCAACAATTCAATTAAAACTATATCTGGAAATAAACAAAATTACCAACAAAATGATACCGACGAAATTTTTAAAGTAAAACATTTTCCACCAGAGGTCGACAAAACCAGTACTGTGTCAGTACCGTTTGTCAACAGTAAATTTAAAAATAAAAAAGAAGAAATAAATTATAAAACTGATAAATTTCATTCTAAAACAATCAAAGATTTTAGCTCAGAACAATCCATTGCTACATCAGCTAACGTGCAAGCTAAACCAATTACCTCAATATCAATATTGGAAAATCCCACTACGTACGCAAATATCGTAAGTCCAAAAAATTCTGAGAGCATCTCTGAAAATATTAAGGCCGATAATCTCAACGAATTATATTTGAATCTCACAGAATTAGACATAGAAAAAGAATCAAACACGCAGGAAAATGTCTCTTTTAATATAAACAATATTAACGATGATATGTTCCTAGAAATAAACAATGAGTTCAACAAAACGATACCCAACTCTCTATATAAATCGTTTGCAAACTATTACAGCGATAAGTCTTTAATCTTAGCCATAACAAATCATCAATGTGCTTTATATAAATTCCCTGTAGAACAACTCTACAGTCTAATCAATCAAAAGCAATTAGGCAGAGGCATTCACATGATCCTTAATCATCCCAATGACCGCTATGTGATCGTAGAGTTTAAAACGTGGGCAGACCGAATGAATTTTAAAAATAACTACAAATCTTTAGGAAATTATATACTATGCTCCATAGATATGAACCGTCCAGTTACACTATCTGGCAGAATTCAAAACTGCCTTGCCCACTTAAATGAACAAGAAATACAAGACATCCTTATTAATTATGGTTCAGTTAGCAAATTTAAACACCTATTAAATCCTCACTTCGAAGATCAAATCCTGTCCAATACAGTTACCTTCACACTTACATTAAAGAAAAACATTATACCCACTGACATACCCACTATTATTACAGCAAGAGGCTCTCCTATGGTTTTGACATTCAGAGGAGTACAACCACAATGTTTCTTCTGCCTTCAAAGAACACACCTCATTAAAGACTGTGCAGCAAAAATATGCACACACTGTGGTATTAAAATGAATAAATTTCACAAATGTCCTGGTAGACCTATTAACAAGTCCTTAAATAGACAATCATCACATAGGACTAATTCAAACAGCAACCTCACAAACCCAGATATTCAGATTCAAATAAATCCTCCAACAAAACCTTCCACATCCAAAACTATATTTCAAAATGAAAATATTCAAGAAAGAACAAACGTCAACCTTTACACTAATAGTAGTAAATCAGAGAACCAAACAACAACAAATACTGCTCCTAAACCAATCACGCAAACTAATAATACTCAAGATCAAACATTCGAAACAACTTATACTAATCCCCAAGAAATAATATTAGGTCAAACTCTTTCTACAAAAGAAGATAATATGACCAAACCATCTAACGAGAACAAGATAAACCCAGGCGATGAAGAAAATACACTCAAAAAATGTCAAAACAATTCTTCCAATATAACTCCTAACCAGCTTAAAACAACTGATAACAACCCTAAACAGAGTGAACCACAAACTATCTGCAATTCTTCAACTCCTGCAAGAACTAACCTACCAGACGAAAAGATCCATCAAACACCCAACCCGAAAGTCAGCATGATCAAAGATTCACAACTGTTACAGCAAACAGAGAATGTCTCAAGTCTAAAATTCGAACAAAAATCTTATGACAATAAAATAACACTACTATCAAAAGAACAGGAAAAGGAAAACAACACTAATCAACTTCAAAATCCTCAAAAAATTGACACAACAAATACCCAAAATACAATTAAGAAAATTAAAAGAAAATCAATTCGCTCAGATAAATCAAGCTCTGATGATGACAGCTCCCACCAGGTACTTTACTCACCACCCCCTCTAACAAACAAATCTCCGATAAATCCAACTCAAAGCTTCACAAATCCATAGAAAAAAAGAGGAAAACCATGGATCTTACAACCTTAGATACCATTGATTCTCCCGATGATTCTCAGACAGATTACTCTACTCCATCAGACACCGAAGACTTCATGGATGCGATTCCTCAACCAACAAATATATCACCAAGCCATCTACAAGTTCAATCACAAGTCTCTGACTGCCTAACAACATCAGACCTCATTAATATAGAGATGTCCCACATTCACTTGGATCACTTTGCTGAGGACGGTTTGGATTAATCTATCATGTTCTGCAAAATAGCTGGCATAAACATTCGCGGCATAAAAAGAAAATAGTCGTGTTATTAAAAAAAAAAAAAAAAGCTAATAACATTCATCAAGTTCTCAGTTTCTCATATTCTACACAAACCCTTCATTATACCTAACCACATAAGTGTATAACAACTACTAACTAACATATTCTAGCCATATGTTAATCAGAACTTTTTATAATATTATTGTACAAGTTATTCATTAACTTATCCATTATCAAAATGTAATCACTATTTATTACTAATAAAATTTTTTGTTGAAATACTTATTAATTCAATAACATAACCTTCAAATAAATACCTTTTACTTATTTTTTGTTTGTAATAATAATAATAATATATTTCCTTTTTTTATCTATATAGAAGTCACCTTCTGTTAACTTATGTGCATGCAAACCAATTGTTCTTAACAATCTTTTCAGAATATCCCACACTGATATATATATATATATATATATATATATATATAGTGTGGGATATATATATATATATATATATATATTTAGATTAAAACTAAGTACTTCATGTGCTTTAATAATTTTTTTAAATGACTAACATATTTAGTATTCTTACCTTATTCATGGATCAAACAAGTCTGAAGGACTACTAATATATTTGCAAACTAAATTCCCTAAGCATCATTTAAATGAACTCACAAATACAATTTATATTTTTATGTCATTGTCAATCTATTTGCGAAAGACCAAATAATAAAAAAATAACATTAGTATAAGAAATATCAGTATTAATTGGAAGATCATTTAATTGATTCTTTAGAGATGTATCTTAATACATTGTACAGACTTAAACCTGCATTTATATATGTAATATATGCGGGGTACGAACTCAGACTTTTGCACGACCCACCACTCTCAGTGCCATCTCATATTGCTGACCCACTTGATCACACACATATTGAAAAGATAAATAATCACCAATATACATATTTCATGCTAAACCAGCAATCATCAGTTGGGCTAGATTACTATCCTCACACACCACCATATATATATATATATATATATATATTCAGTATTCTGAATATATATATATATATATATATATTCAGTATTCAGCTTTATATTAAGATAGCCAATCTATATACTTTAATGGACAGGCTTCAAACTATTCCAACTCACAATTTTTTAGCCTTCCATTTCATTAAAAATCTGTTGATGGAACGTTCAAAGCCTTTGTTAGTACCAAGGTTGTCATCCTACCCATGTTGACATATTAATCATTCTGACCTCTCATGTGCAGGTTAATAATCCATTTATACGTATATATGCGAGGGATGGGCAGACCTTTTACACACTATTTATATAAGTTAATACATTGTACAGACTTAAACCTGCATTTATATATGTAATATATGCAGGGTTCGAACTCAGACTTTCACACGGCAAAACACTCTCAGTGCCATTTCATATTGCTGACCTACTTGATCACACAAACACATATATTGGTGATTATTTATCCTTTCAACATGTGTGTGATCAGGTGGGTCAGCAATATGAGATGGAACTGAGAGTGGTGGGTTATGTGAAAGTCTGAGTTCGAACCTCGCATATATTACATATATAAATGCAGGTTTAAGTCTGTACAATGTATTAACTTATATAAATAGTTTGTAAAAGGTCTGCCCATCCCTCACATATGTATGTATAAATGGATTATTCTCCTGTATATGAGGGGTCAGAATGACTAATATGTAAACATGGGTAGGATGACAACCTTAGCACTAACAAGGGCTTTGAAAGCTCCATCATCAGATTTTTAATGAAATGGAAGGCTAAAGAGTTGTGAGTTGGAATACTTTGAAGCCTGTCCATTAAATTATATAGATTGGCTATCTTAATATAAAGCTAAATACTGATTATATATGTGTGTGAGGATAGTAATCTAGACTAAGTGATGATTGCTGGTTTATCATGAAATATGGATATTGGTAATTATTTATCGTTTCAACATGTGTGTGATCAAGTGGGTCAGCAATATGAGATGGCACTGAGAGTGGTGGGTCGTGTGAAAGTCTGAGTTCGAACGCCGCATAGAGATGTATCTTGTAAATTATCTTTGTAACAGTTTTGAACTTGATTGTTCACTGAATAAGTTCATATTATTAGTATTATATATTTGAGAAGCCACAGAATTACGAGCTTGTTAAAATTGTTAGAATTTAATACTACTACTGATTTTATTGATTTTTCTGATATTTATTTGTACTGTTTTATGTTATTTTTAGATTCAGCTATGTTTTATATATAATAACTGCTTATTTATAAAGTTTCCTAAAATATGATAATTATCGTATATCTTTTTAAATGTGAAATCAATAATTATCCAAACAATCATGGATTTTATTTTTTCATCAGAATAGTTGAATGTTGAATAATCAGATTATGTTGTTGTAAAAAAAAAAAAATATTCTTTATTGTAGACCTATCTAATATTGCAACATATTAGTGTTTTAAATTTATTTTTTCCAGGTAAAATCAATACATTAATAACATTAATCCCAATTTTGTCATTTCTATTATTAAAAATTATTATAAATTTATTTTTATGAGATGTTTTTATTAATTAATTAACCTTTTCAGATTCCAATTTTTATACTTCTTATGTGAACACTTTATGAGAAGTTATCTATTATAACGGACTGAGAAAATGCTCTTTCACTATCTCTTGGATAGGGTGCTACCAGGCCATTTGAACCTGGAAAATGTATATGGTAGACAGATACTTTTTGTTAAGATACTACTCTTAATTTTATTGACCATTATGCTCTAGTCACTAAGCTCTAAAAGTAGCTGAGATTTATAATATAACTTTTAAAGATATATTTTAAATAAAGAACACAAAATAATCAAATAAACCACTGCCAGTAATTATGACACAAACATTTATTTATGCATACCTATGAATTTGAGAGATAAATTAGTATTGCTTTAATATGATACGATTATTATTTTGCATTTTAGTAAGTCAACACAGATGGACAGTTTATATAACTTTATTTTAGACTGTTGAGCATGGATAGGCTACATAGACTATGCAAATAAAAAACTTTTCAAAATATTTAATTCCCAGCTAAAAGATCATAGCCAAATCAATGCTCACTTCCTAATATACAGATAGCATAAAACCATACTGAGAGGAATGTGCATCTGCAGCATGATATTAATTAAAAGAAATGATCCTTATCCAGTACAGGAAGGTGGGTCTCTCTGGTGAAAAAATCAATATATATATATATATATATATATGAATAACATTATTGAAAAAATCAATATATATATATATATATATATATGAATAACATTACAAAAAAATGATTCATATGGAGGGAGTGCAGTTCTTGCCATCTTACAGTTTCTATCCATAGAGAAAAAGTATTTCAATGGCATGGAAAATACATCCATTGCACCATGAAGGCTACACCTTTGTGTCATACATTCATTTGGCATGGTTCCCTGTCAGCTATCATGCTTCACATGACATTGATATAAACACCTATACATCCATCCACTATCATTGACTCAACCACAAAACAAATAGTCTGAAATTAAACTCCCTTAAACTAACATAAACTTTAACAAATCTATGAGCATCTGCCCCCAACTTAAATTTAATAAAATTTAGATAAAAGTAAAAAAAAAGATGGAAATGATTAAATAAAACATTATACATAAAAATATTAATAACAGATTTAGAATTTTTTTGATATTCAGATAAGAGTTCATTAAAAGTTACTATTAGATTACTAGTTGAAAGTTTAAAATATGATAAGTCTTTATGATTCCCACAAATTTCAGCAGATTTATGGAAGTTCATTCTAGTGGTCATAGTTGGTTGATTGTCCTTGGAAATGAAGCCATTACATGCTATTCATTCTGTCTGGAACAGTCATCAGGGACCACCTCAGCTGGTGCATACCAAATAAACTAAATCTATTGCAAGACTCCTACATCATGGAGCCTGAAATATGGCTGTCTATCATACATAGATTAATAGTCAGATTAATTACTAAATTTCATTATTTCATCTCTTATAATTTCTGGCCTTCCTTCTCACAAATTCTACAGATCGATCTAAAATGACCTCACTGATCTTATTACTCCTGATGTTTTCCTTTCTGGTCCATGCACTTGTTGTTGCTTGTATTGGTCAATCTGCTTGAAAGTGGGAAACACAAGCTTTAATTTTTACATCTTATATGACTTTACAATCATTTAAGTGCCCCAATGGCTAGTTGTTTTACATTCAATTATAGAACAATTATTTCCATTCACTAAAATTTTACATAATTTTTAAATAGAAATTAATCAACATTTTTCTATATTCTTTTACATTTCTTTAACAAAAATATTAAACTATCTTTAGATCTTTATTTTTCTTTTAAATAATTTTTTTAATAGTTTTTCATCTGTAATATAATATATACTTTAAATAAGTGTTTTAATTTTCTGTTTTTAATAAATCAATTTTGTTTTAATTTTAAAATAATGTAAAGGCATATGTATCTATATTTGAACAATTTATTTTTACAATTAAATCTTTTTCTGTATAATTATATTTTGATATTTTTTTTACATTATTTATGACAAATATAAACTTTCAAATGATAAACATACTACAAGTTAATATTTGAGCTATGTAAAATAAAATAAAATGTAAAATATGGGGTTTATGAGCACAAACATTCACACAACCCACCACTTTCCACTCTTTCTGTCATAATACTGATACACTTGAACAATTATATACCGAAAATATAAATAATCACCAATATAAATATTTCATGCTAAACCAGCAATCATCAGTTGGTCCAGATTACCATCTTTACACATGGCCTTTGAGAATTCCATCATCAAATTTTCAATTGGATGGATGGTTGAAGAGTTGGAGTGTGGAGTAGATTGAAGCCTATACATTAAAGTATGAGGATTGTCTATCTTAATATATATCTGAGCACTTATAACATATATGTACAGATATATTAATCTGGACCAACTGATGATTGCTGGTTTAGCATGAATTACATATATTGGTGATTATTATTATCTTTTCGACGTATGTGTTCAAGGGTACAAGTGTTATAAGATAGAGTGGAGAGTGGTAAGTTATGTGAAAGTCTGTGATCACATACCCTATATATTACATATATAGGCACAGGTATATAATAAGCCTGTGTTTCAGGTAATAAAAGGAGTAAACATAGTTTATATCTATAACAAAGGAAATTGGCATTATTAGGCATAAATTAATATATTCAAAAGTTAGTAAAGTGAAAAATTAAATACTTAAATTCTGATTTTTAAATTCAAAATAAATTTAAAATAAGTTATTATTAAAGAAAAATATATGTGTTAAAATTAAATGTTATATTTATTATTATTAAAATTTAAAAAAAAAATCCTTTTAGACATTTGACAGAAGCTATTCTTGTAACCCATTAAAAATTGCTACTGCTTTGCCATAACAAACTTTTTATATATTGTCTTTTTACAGTAAATGTTTTCAAATAAAATGAATTTGTGGCCTCATATGATGAAGGTCTAAAATTAGTATTTTACATATATGTTTCATAAATAATTCTTAATATGTAAACAAATTATTGCAAATTACCAATAGTTTTTTAAATTAAAAATTGAAAAATTCACTTGAGGTGACACACTTCACAAATTAGCAAATATCACTTCTATTGTGATCAAAAGGAGGTGAATCAGATTTTTGTGGTATGCAAAATAGATATTTCAATTTAATAAAGAAAGATCTGTGTGATTCTGATAACTTCATATTTTTATTTTTTAAATAATAATTTTAAAATGATTTTCACAGTTAAAAAGAACTGTGCACAATAATCTAAACACTAGAGATAGATGCAAAATAGTAAAAAAAAGATATATAGTAATCACATTTCTATTATAACATTGTAATGACCAAAAAAAAAAAAAAACTAGTGGCATAACTGTGACAGTAATGAAAAATGTTAAAATGTAATTAAATAAAAGTGAGGAATTTTCTATGTAAATAACTATAGAAATATATTTCGGAATAATGTTGTTAGGCAACATAGATAATAGAAAAGTTTTCACAAAAAATGTAATTCAATTCAAATTTATATACATTCATTATATACATTATGCATATAAGACAGATGTAGCGATTTAGATGTGTCAAGCCTTTAGATCACGCAATGACCAAAGATTGTTTACAAAATACATGTATAGAAAGCAAAGTGGATTTAAAGTTTTGCACTGGTGAATATTTGCGATTTAATAAAATTTAAGTCAAACGATTTTTGTTAAGTTGGAAATATGCTTGATTACATTTATTTTTTCTATGTGCCCTTTAATTATTAATATGTAAGCGCGTTTACACACACACACACACACATATATATATATATATATATATATATATGCTTGATTATATGTATTTATTCTATGTGACCATTAATTATTAATATGCGAGCGCGTTTTCACACATATATATATGTAAGCTTGATTAAATTTATTTCGTCTATATGATAGATAATTATTGTGTAAGCGCGTTCATAAACATTTATATATATATACACACACAACACAAATAAAAAAGTAAAAGTTTTTAACTAAAAATAAATTTTCTTATATAAAAAACTAACAGAAAGCTGCATATTATATTAAATCTAAAAAAAATAAAATAAACTTCACTATCATGAATACTTAAATATTTTCTCACATCGAGGCATTGATTGTAAAATCTTAATATAAGTATTAAAAATAAGTTTTAAATGACATTAATTTTGATGTGGTAAAAAATTGAATTTGTTACATGAATTTGAGGTTATAAAAAGATTTCAGACATTTTGAAAGCTTTTTAAAATTTTTAATATTTTAATAATCACAGTGGATTATTTTTAAACTTGATGGATTAAAAGTTTTGAAAATTTTGTCACAAACATTAATAAAAAATAAATTATAAAACACCTAATATTTTAAAATGGATGACAGTACGATTTTAAATATCGCGATGTAAAATAAATGTAAATAAAACATCTTAAATAGCCCATAACTAGGCAAAGGTTACCGAAGCACTATCTCATATAAAAATAATTTAGAGAAGCTTTTCTCAACAGAATTACCAATTATGGATTGTAAGAATAAGCTTATTTTTTCTAACAGTGTCTTATCCTTACCCAACACATTTACCGATCAATATTGAATTATTTATTTGGTGGATGTAGATTCAATGTCTAGATAATGAGAATTGTAAATATACTACTACTACTGGTATAATTTTATCATCAATATCGAGCACATCCCCAAAAATATATTATACAAAACCAGAAACATTGTATATAGAAAACATTAACATTTCTTAAAGGGTATCAACACACACACACACACACACACACATACACACACACACACATATATATATATATATATATATATATATGGGTGATTATATATATATATATATATATATATATATAATCACCCATTATCAATCCATTGCAGGATGAAGGTCTCTCCAAGTTCAATTCATCTCCGATATTTAGCTTCTCATCTCCACATCCTGTCTGCAAATTTTCTTATTTCATCAATCCATCTCACATGTGGACTCTTTCTGGGTCTTTTATATCCTCTAGTTAAGGATTCCAATTGTTTATCTATTCTCATCTATTCTAGCAATATGTCCAGCCCAACTCCAATCTTTTATTTTTTTAATGAGGTCAATAACACCTGTTTATTCACTTATGGATATATTGCATTTTTGATCTCTTCATGTTACTCCCAACAGGCATCTTTCTATACTTTTTGAGTGTTTTGAAAACTCTGTATTGCTCTTCTGTTAAGTGTCCAAGTCTGAGAGCTATGAGTAAAAACTGGTAAAACACATTTATTAAAAACCTTCCTTTTCCAACACATAGGCTTGTTTCTTATTAGTATCTAGTTATTTTTACCAAAAGCACTCCAACCAAGTTTAATTCTATGATTAATTTTATCCATTATGTTTCCATCTACATTAACAATCTGACCAAGGTATTTATAAATGTTAACTTCTTCTAACTCATCATAATCAATCTTTATTTTCATATTTTGAAAAAAATCCATTAAACATTACTTTAGACGTTTCAACATTTATCTTTAGTACTACTTTCCAACTTTCTTCTGATAACTGCTGCAACATTTCCTGCAGTTCTAAAACATTATTTGCAAAAATAACTACATCATCAGCAAAATGTAAATGATTTAAATAATCTCCATTTACTTTTACTCCTTTAGCTTCCCATTTTAATCTGCAAAATACTTTTTGCAGCACTACTGTAAAAAGTTTTGGAGATATGGATTCATCTGTCTTACACTCTTCTCAATGTTGACTTTCCTAGGATCATTATGTAATCTAATTGTTGCTGTTGCATTTTTATAAATATTCTTTAAAATATGACAATATCCTGTATCTATACCTTGGTGATCTAATACTTTAATCACTGAAAAAATGTTTATAGAATCAAATGTCTTTTCATAATATTCAAATCCATAGCATAATAACAACACATATCCATTTGGCATTTCTATAACTTCTCTCAATACCTGGATATGATCTTCTATACTAAAACCATTTATAAATCCAGATTGTTCTCTTGGTTGGTGGAGATCCAATGATCTCTGTAGACAAGTTATAATTATCTTGGTAAAAATTTTGTATAAAACTGATAAAAGGCTGAAAGGTCTGTAATTTCTAATATCTTCTTTATCACCTTTTTTATATATTAATATCAATACTGCAATCTTCCAAACATCTGGTACATCTTTATAATTTAGACATTTGGTATAACTTTGCTAAAAAAAATTCTACTTCATCACCTGCTTCTTTTAATTTATCAATTATAATTCCATCATTACATGGAACCTTTTCTTTCTTCATACAATTAATTGCATGTCTCACATTTTCATTTTAAATTCTGGGCAATTTGGAAGTTGTAATAGATATAGGAGGTACTTGTTCTTTAGTACTATATAATTCTTGATAAAAGTCTTCTATCCATTTCATGATGTCATCTTTTTTTAATAATAATTCTACCTTTTTTTTTTATTGCAGATATAAATTTTCTACCAAAACCAAAACACTGTTTTACACTCTTGACACTTTTATTCTCTTCCACAGATTGTTTTGCTAGATCACAGTTTTACTTTTTTATATCATTTCAAATATTTTGTGCACCATTTTAAAAAATTCAAGATATTCAATCCTTTTAATGCATCATTTTTGTATATCTTCATTTCCTTCTTTTCTACATAAATTCTTTACTCTCAGTAGAAATTTTATTGGCCAATTGCTACTTTTTTCTACCAGCTATCTTTGTTGCAGTTTTTAAAAATGTATCAGTTAGTTTCATATTAATTTTATTTAAATCTGAATCATGTTTAAAATCAACTAATACTTGAAATCGATTTGTAAGTTCTAATTTAAATTTATTTGAATGTTTCTAAAAAGTAAGAATATCAACTGTAATTATTTTTTTCTTAATAATTTTTGTCTCTCTAGATTTGCATTAACATATATCTTACATCTTACTAATCGATGATCACTTCCTGTGTTAAATTTATTAAGAATATTACAATCTTGAAATATGTATTTTCTGTTAGTCAAAATATCCAATTCTGCTGTATCTTCATTTGCATGCTTCCATGTTCATTTCCTTTTAATAATTTTCTCAAAAAAAAAAAAAAAAGAATTCATAATATAAAGTTTTTCTTTTTCTGCAAACTCCACAAGTCTATGCCCCCTCTCATTTCTATTACCATAACTAAAATTACATACATTACTTTCATCTTTCATTTCTTTACCAATTCTAGCATTAATGTCTTCCATAACAATTTTAAAATGTTTTCGCTGATCAAAAGTCTTTTGTACATCCATATAAAAATCTTCTTTTACTTCATCACTATGAGAACTTGCTGTGGCATAAACCTGAATTGTCTGCATTTGTATGTGCCATTAAGTTGTATAACTAATCTTGCCACTCTGTCTGATACACCATCAATCTCCACAATGTTTGTCCATTTTTTATTTATAATGAATCCTACTCCACTTGTATTTCCAATATTTGTATCTTAATAATAGATTATATGTCCATTAGTTAAATCAATTTTCTCTTAAGCTTAATTCTTGCAATCTTCTGTCATTTAAAAGTGATCGGCATTTGTAAGTACCTAAATAAAATCTCATCATCAAATGGCAGCTTGTGTCTGAAATCAGGGGATTCTTAGCACCCCCCCCACCGTCAGCTACCAACTGCTATCTTATTTCATGACTTTATTGCATCCTGGGAATATGGGCCATAATTTATTTCTGTCTCTCATAATTGTGTATATTGGAAAGATGTTTATCATTTACACAAACATTCCTTCTGTCTTATCAGCCAAGAAGAAAGTCCATGGTGTATCTTGATTTTAAACTCAGAGGTAAAAAAACAATAAACTCACTATGTTAGCTAATGTGAGTTGGTCAGAAGCCCATCCATGTTCATATAGTATATGAATAATCACATAGTAATAATATCTGCAATGACCAGAACATATGGAGTTGACATTAGGAATTGGCCCTGCTCAATTCCTTTAAGGCCCCTAAGAAGAATCACAGGTTCTCCATTCAGTCAGTAACATATATATGGAAAATTTATTTCATATAATTGTTGAAGTTTAGAGGATGTAGTATCAAAGGTTTATATGTAAATGAAAATAAAAACCATCACAAAATATGTAAGTTACAATATACTGTTACTAAATTTTAGCAATATTTTTTTTTACTTTAGTCTAGCTGAAGAATCAAAACCTGTGAGTTTTGCATTATATTATTTTTATTATAAAACAATACAGAACCATTTGAAAAACGACCAGTATGTTATCCTTAATGAACAAATGAACTTCAAAAAATATTTTAAATCATTTATGGAATGGAAGAATGAGTTGTGCATAATATTCTTGCCATTAACTATTATATGCACTGTATCATCAATGTTTAGTTAACAATAGAAAACTTTAAAAAATAACAATCTGATTAGAGGAGGGGTAATTATTATCATTTCATTTTTTTCTTATGATAAAAAAAAAGATAAGTCACTCCTTAATATGTAATGTTATAATGTTCTTATAAGTAATGGATCATACAGTGTTATATAATGTATATATGATATTCATGTGTTAATATTATTCAAGTTGATAGAAATACATTAAATGTTAAAAGTATTGGACAAATGGTATATTTAAAGTATAATAATTGAAATGTGGTCAATGTTTCTCAACAGGGTGATAAGGAATAAAAATAGAGATAATGTCAAATATGTTTAAACATTTCTTAACACTTTTTATATCTGAACAACTTTAATAGTATTAATTATAAATATTTTGATTATTCTTAAATAATGAAATAATATATTTAATATCAAGAAACAATAATCATTTTAGCACAATAAAATATTTTTTATTTTTATGGATATATTTTAGATTATAATCCTATGACAGGACAGTTACCTCTATCTCATTCAAAATGCCAATTCTTATGAAAATTGTTTTATAATCTAGCACTCAGTTCAAATTCAAATCTGGAATAAAATCCAATGGTAGAAGAGGCATCAATTAAACAGTTTACCATTAGAAATACAGAATTTTACCAATGTGTTGAAACTGACTCACAGCCATATTTATGTATATAACAAAAAATCAAGTCAGATGTCACATGACATAATTTGACAATCTTGTATTACAAATGTTATACACCTGGGTCTCTTTTTACAAGGACTTATTTAACACGATTTTGAAGTTATGCGATTTGTGTTTTACTGGAAGTCGATTTCCGATAATGCGCTATTACTTTAAATAAAAAATTTCACGCACTTACATTATTTTGAAAGTAATAGCACATTATTGGAATTCGACTTTCATCTTAGTAATTTCAATATTTTCAGTGCTTTATAACAGTAAGATTTTATGCAATAATGAAATTAAAATCACGATTTCCACATTTTATGTATACACATATTAAATTTTACAAGATTAAAATGTAAATTTGTTCAAACATTGTGCATGTTAATTTTGCATTTTAAATCACATTCTGTTTTTGCTTTTTAAAAAAGAACGTAATCAATTATTATTTTTTTATTAATGACACTAATCATTAACGTGCTCTTAAATACCAACGAGAGCTAAATGGTTGTATGTCTGGATATCGTGAGCTTCGTAAACAATTAATAAAATCATTGTCGCAAAGATTAATTACTAATTACATTGTCACCAGAAAATCATAATAATTAAAATGTGTATAAAAAATGTAAATTACTGTACTGTAAATTACGCATAAAAATATATTATTTTGAATAAAATTAAATATTATAGTTAAAAAAAGTTTGTCTTGTATCAATTTTTTTCAAATTTGAAATTTTTTATTAGTCATATTTTATTTCCTTATTTTTTTTTGCACGAATTTTAAAGTAATTTTACATTGGTGCTTTGCTTTTATGCGAATTTTGAAAAATCACAGACTGTACCCCCCCTTTTTCAATGTAAGTTATGTCTATTTTTGCACAATTTCATTTGCGCATGTTTTCTGAGAACCTATCTATTGCATAAAACGAGACCCAGGTGTATATAGAGCTTGCAAATAAGGTCTTAAGGCACATTGCAGAATATCCCCAACCCAGACTGGTTTCTGCTACTGGTTTCTTCAGTGAGGTTTTAGGATATTCTGCAAAGCTTGTTAAGAGGTTATTTGTCATCTATCTATCTATCTATCTATCTATCTATCTATCTATCTATCTATCTATCTATCTATCTATCTATCTATCTATCTATCTATCTGTCTGTCTGTCTGTCTGTCTGTCTGTCTGTCTGTCTGTCTGTCTGTCTGTCTGTCTGTCTGTCTGTCTGTCTGTCTGTCTGTCTGTCTGTCTATCTATCTATCTATCTATCTATCTATCTATCTATCTATCTATCTATCTATCTATCTATCTATCTATCTATCTATCTATCTATCTATCTATCTATCTATCTATCTATCTATCTATCTATCTATCTATCTATCTATCTATCTATCTATCTATCTATCTATCTATCTATCTATCTATCTATCTATCTATCTATCTATCTATCTATCTATCTATCTATCTATCTATCTATCTATCTATCTATCTATCTATCTATCTATCTATCTATCTATCTATCTATCTATCTATCTATCTATCTATCTATCTATCTATCTATCTATCTATCTATCTATCTATCTATCTATCTATCTATCTATCTATCTATCTATCTATCTATAATGTTTTACAGTTGTATGATATAGATAAATTATTATTTTTTGGGTTAAACCGTGTGTTATTTATCATTACATATTTATATTTCAACAAACTAGCATCCATCATTGTCAAGGTTAACTTTTGAAAAAAAATCATTAGATTTCAAACAGTAATGTGACTGCGTATGATACGAGAAATGCTATTCAACTTGAAGTCATTCAGCATTCAAAATATGAGGCTTATCAAAATGATTATTTTTCTTAGTTTTTTCATCTATTAATTTTAAGTTAATATTAAAAGACAGAGATATGATGAGAGGTTTCCACATAACTAGAATACATTGTGTTTTGTTAGCTATATTTAAAACAGTAGGTCTCTTTAATATTTTAATTGACTCTCTTATGGTTCGTAAATCATATCTTTGCAAACTAGCAAGTATTTTTGCATTGTCAAAATCAGGGGACCAATTTCTAAAAAAATGGGAAGTAAAAACTGATGCTTTAATTTTCTGATTAAAAACACAATTGAAATATTAAAGAGATCTACTGTTGTAAATAGAGCTGACAAAGCACAACATATTTCAGCTATGAGGAAACCTCTTATTTTATCTCTGTCTTCTAATATTGATTTAAATTAATAAGTGAAAAAACTGAGGGAAATAAACATTTTGATAAGCCTCATATTTTGAATGATGAACTATTCCAAGTTGAATCTCAATTCTCATCTCACACTCAGTCATGTTACTGTTTGAGATATAACAATTTTTCTTTCAAATGTTAACCTTGACAATGGCGGATGCTAATACATCGTAATATTGGCATGTGATGGAAAATAACACACAGTTTAACCCAAATAATATATATATATATATATATATATATATATATATATATATATATATATATATATATATAGTAACATAAATAATGTAAATTGTAATGGCCAATAAACATATGTTGACTAAAATATATGGGGAAGAAGCAATCTCTCAAAACCAAAATGAAATAATTGGTCAACTCTATTGTCTAAATTATAGTAATATTGGCTAAGATCGAGGTTCAAGTGATGTTTGCCAAAATAACAAGAGCAATAAAGGTAAATAATAACAAATAATTTTTATTAAGATAAAGGCAATATATTAGCAAATTAAGAAGAGTAGGCTTTTCATACTCTCTTTTTGAAATATAATAGCTTTTAATATTTAAAGTATATGTTACTAAAGAATTAAGTTACTATAACTTCTCTACTCACACTACATCTTCCAATTACAACACATCTTCACTGTATAATGAGTATTTATCTTATTGTCATGATCAGATTTACCATTAAATTTATATTACTAAATAGAAGCATGTTTCTTATGTTTTGCCACACTAAGTTTATTAAAATAATTTTGTTCTGAAGTAAAATAATTTTCTCTAATAATACTGTGTGTAAAAATGGATATCCCAGGATTCATATAATAAATATTTTAATATTTATAAATGTTATTCTTCTCTCTTAATTTTTAAAATTTATTAAACAAAGAATGAGATCCTAAAATCGAGCAGTGAAACATATCCCTACCCTAAAGAGAATGGCTACTCTATAATAATAATAATAATAATAATAATAATAATAATAATAATAATAATAATAATAATAATAATAATAATAATAATAATAATAATAATAATAATAATAATAATAATAATAATAATAATAATAATAATAATAATAATAATAATAATAATAATAATAATAATAATAATAATAATAATAATAATAATAATAATAATAATAATAATAATAATAATGAGGAGGAGGAGGAGAAGGAGAAGAAGAAGAAGACGAAGAAGAAGAAAAAGAAGAAGCAGCAGCAGCAGCAGCAGTAGAAGAGGAAGACGAAGAAGAAAAAACATTAAAAATCTTTGTTTGTAATAAAAACAATATACTTGGATAGCATTCTGGATATATTGAGAAGATAAGGAACTTAAGGCCAATCAAAATATTATACTAATAAATTATCTTTAGATAATTTCTAAAGTAAAATCAAGCAATTCAATTATTTTAATTCTTAATAAATATACAAAATAACTTCTAAATAGAACAAAGTGATATTTTAATAATGTAAAGTGATTTTTAAAACCAGCCCAGTAAATTTTAAATTGCTTAAAGTGATCTATTATTGAAAAAAATACTTATAACTAATAAATAAAATTTCATTTTTCTTGGATTTTTTCTTAACATCAGAGTTGCAATTTTAGTAAAGTGACTCTGATGTGAAATTCTTAAGATTCATGTAATTTCAATTCATTACAAGTAGCAATAATTGGGTAATAAACTTTATGACATTTCGATATCTGATAGTATGTAGATGATGATAAACAAGCACAATAAAAATCGCATTTACTAAACATTTTAAAACATTTAAAAGACAAACAGGCTTATGATTTAAAGTATTGTCAAGTGGAATTCATAAAATATAATAAACAAAATATAATACAGAGGAAACTTATGATTTTCATTTTTTTTAAAATGAATTAATAATATATAAATAATATATGACAGTTAATAAAATCTTGTACAGTATTACTCTTTTAAGTAAGATATCTCATTTAACAAATCAAACACTATATTACAAAATTCATAATGAATGTATTTAATGCTCTTATAAAATATATACTTAACATTCCACATGGCATAATGAATGCTAAATTCTATACTCAAGCCACACATATAATTTTAAAATTTTACTATTATATATTTATCAGATTTACATCTTAAGGCACTGGCTAAGCATGACAACAGTACATCAAGATCAACAACAAGCTACACACAGATAAACTATGTGTATGACTGAAGGTAAGGTTGCACTTTCCTCAATATTTTCAAAAACATATCAATTGCCAGAATAATGTCAAGTTATTACACTACCCAAAATACATCACAATTAAATTAACATTTGGGATAATAAGGCAAAGGAAAAATAAATGAATGCATAAACTCAAGGAAGAGCACATACATATGAGGACAATAAATAAACTACAACTTTTCACTAATCATAAGAATATTGAAAATGTACCATTAAAAAAAAACAATAGCATAAAGGTTTGCTTTAATGAAGCATTATATATTTTAGTATAAAATAAACAAATTATATAATTCTTAAAAAATATAAGTATATAAGATAAAGACTAAGCTAAATTTTATTAAAATATACACTGACAAGGGAAAATATACTCAATACAAGAAAAAGACTAATGCCACAATTTTAAAAATAACAGCAACTAGCTGATGTGTAAAACCAATAAGAAAGAAGTAGTACTAAATTTAGCTTAATAAAATAATGCCATAAAATAAACAAGAAAATATACATGAACTACTACTATTATTACCAGCATTTTCTTATATACTCAAAATAAATAAGCTCACAATAGTGACAAATGTAATACATTTAAAATATAGCACTATCAAGATATCAATATTTTGTGAACTTATGATAAACATACTTCATAAAAGTTTTATTAAAATTATAGCAAATAAAATGCATTGCAAATAATAATATATAACATTTTACAATATCACAAATATGTAAAGTTAATAACTATACTTTTTATCAAAAATAAAATAAAAAGAAAGACCTTCATCTTGACATTCCTTCCATTTGACAGGATACATTCACTGAGATAGAGTTACTAAATATCTTGCAATTTCCAGGACATTTACAAAACATTATATAAAAACATTCAAATTATTAACTCCTCTATGAGAAAATTTACAGTATTGATATTGCCACAAACTAAAAATTCACATACCTTTTTTAAATTTTAATACTTTTAAAGGTACATATATTTAAAATACTACTAGAATATGTAGACAATACAAAAATACAAACTTGTTCAACAATAGGCAGATCCATAGGCCAATCTTCAGACATTTTATAACATTCATTTTCAAAGAAGCAACAATGTTTTCATCAAAATTTTTTAAAGAATCAATAACAAATATATGTTGTCGATATTAGCAATTAGAATATATTTTTATGCCTTTTTAAATTTGTCAAATGCAATTAATCAATATTTTAATTGCATTATACAGCAATAAATCTTCTGAAATCTAATTAAAACATTCCAAGCTTAAAAAGTTAGCAAGTGTCTTAAATTCTATATAGATTATTTTATAAGAGTACCAAACTCTTCATACAGTAGTCTCACCAAGTGCAAGCCTTTGTCATCAGTGGATGCAGGAAGGATTACATGTAAAATCCTTATCTAGTTCCTACAATTCCAACAAATCTAGATTAGTTTTTAGCTTATGGTTTTCATCAGTAAAAAGCCTTGGAATTGAAAGCACTGCACATAGATCTTAGGGTGTAATACAACTCTCCAAAAGCCACCCATTACCTATTTTGTTAATTATATAGCTAGAAATTGAAGATGATCATCATAATGTTTCCAGCCTTGATCACTAGCTTGTATAGTCATATGTATCTGAACTCAATTCAGCACCTATATACTTTGATGTGTTTGGTTTTTCAAAAACAACAGTCATTATTATTTTATGGACAAAGCAGGTAGAAAACCATCAAAATATCACATGATCACCATTTCATATGTTTACAATGCTTTTAATAAAAGTACCAAACTCTATACAATAGTGCCACCAAGTGCAAATCTTTGTAATCAATGGATTCAGAAAGATTTGTGCATAAAATCCGTATCTAGTGATTAGTCATCTAATATCTCTAGACTAATTTCTAGCTTGTGGCTTTCATCAATGAGAAGTCTTGGATTTGACAGAACTGCATCTAGATCTTAAGATCTAATAATTCTCCTAGATTTATAGATAACAGAATAGATAAAATGTAGCTGCTGGAGAGTTGCTAAGATGTAGATATAGTGCTCTCAAATTTAAGGCTTCTCACTGATGAAAGCCATAAACTAGAAACTAGTGTGTGGATGTTGGATGGGTAGACACTAGATATTAAATTTTATGCACAAAGCTTTATGCACACATTGATTGCAAACAATTTCACTTTGTGGCACTACTGTATGAAGAGTTTTGTACTTTTATTAACAGCTTGTGTAAGCATATAAAATGGTGATTATGTGAGATTATTTTATGTTAAGTATCACAAATATTTGCTTTAAAAATATAGGAAACTACAGTTACATGAAGAATATTCTGTATTCATTTTTTAAATTAAATCATTATCAGTCAGACAAATTATTTTAGGAATATTCAATTATAAGTTTTTCACAAATCATTTGTAATTGTGTTGTTAAAAATCATGATTAAATATTGTTAAAACTCATGACTTAGATAAATTAGTGCACAGTTTATATTCTGCTACTGCTCTATATTTTAAATTCAAAAATTAAATCTTCATAAATCAATTCTAATCTAATTAGTCTGAATAAAAAATAATTATAATTCTTATTCACATAATTGCATTAAAAATTTCTTAAGATTTCACAATTAAAAGCATGGGGTGTACATGTTTAGAAATATTCCGAATTATATTTTACATAATTAGAAATTAAATATAATTTTGATACAAAATGTTGAAAAATATCAAAGAATATTGTAATGCTTGCCAAATAAAAAGCCCATAAAAGTTTATGGAAACCAAATTCCTTTATTTGTCAATTGCTAAACTTTCTAGTGCATGTAAATGTCTAAAGACATTTTGTTATATATATATATATATATATATATATATATATATATATATAACAAAATGTCTTTATATATATATATATATATATATATAACAGGAATATTTGTAAAAAGTAAAAGAAAAAAAGTTGAATTATAAAACGGATTACGATTGGAATGTACAAATATCTAAATTTAAAAAAATTACATCTGCGAATAATTTAATTTGTATAAAAAAGGACAAAGGCCTTAGAATGTGTTTGTTATTAAAATCTGATTATGAAGACAAAGTAATTACTCAAATAAAGAATCTTAACTTTATGAAAGTTGATAAAGTAAATAAAGAAAATTTACGTATTCAATTTATTAATAACATTTAAAAAAAGCCAAAAATAAAGCGATTGATAATAGTACTTATTATAAAATTTACCCTTCTGCTGCAATATGTCCTAAGATTTTTTCAAATATAAAACTGCATAAAAAAACGAACTATTGCATTTTAATGATTGATTTTGGAGAGGTGTTTTATTATGAAACTTGTTGTTTAATTGAGAAAATGCTACAAGAAATTCTTGGTTTTGGTAAATATATAATATGTTCTTCATTTGATTTTGTTAATAAAATCCATAATGTTAAGATCAATGTTAATGATGTTATATGTACTCTAGATATTAGTGAAATGTATTGATCAATTGATTTATTGGATTCTATCGAAATTATTTCCAATGCATTAAGTTTAAAAAATGTTAACATGAAAATAATAAAGTTTATAATTGAAATATTAAATTTTATTGATAAAAATATTTATGCAGTATTTAATAAGGATTTTTACAAAATGTGTAATGGATGGCCCATGGGATTACCTACTGTTGCTCAAATATGTAATTTTATAATTTCTACATATGAAGAAAATATTTTGAAAAAGAAATATTATTAAAAAAATATTACTGCATATTATTGTTATGTTGATGGTGTTTTTGTATGTGGTAAACCAAATACAATTAATGAGTTGTTTAAGGAATTAAATTGTTTGAAAGGCCTAAGATGGATAAAACAGATGAAGATTTAATGTGTGTTCAGTTTGTTGATTTTAAAATAACTAGAAATCAATGCATGCTGGATTACTGTATGACCATTATACCAATAGTAAAAAGAGGTTATATTTCGTATAAATTAAAAGTGCCAATATCACACAAAATGGCAGGTTTGAAGTTTTCTTATTTAGAAATAATAGTCTTTGCAAATATTCATCAGATAAAGGCAAAAATATTGAAATATATTCAACTGAAATGTTAAATGTTGGCTACAGTTATCATCACATATATAATGTTATTAGAGATTTTAATACAAAATATAAAAATAAAAATTTTAATAATAATATCGATTCTCCTGCTAATAAAAAATATGGATATCAATCCCATATATTTCAAATTATCAAGTAATGTTTATAAAGAAAATTTATAAAAATATATATGACATTGTATTTTGCACACCTCATACATTAAACAAATTAATAAATAACTACAAAGATACTACATCATTTATAAATAAAAATTGTGTCATTTATAAATGGATATGTAGGTGTGGCTATGGATATATAGGTGAATCTAGATGTACATTGGAAAAAAGTTCTAATGAACCCTTGCTATTATTAAAATGTGTTCAGAAATCAAAACAAAATTGCATAGTAGATAATAATATTTCAGCATCTGTTTTTTACGATCATAATAAATCATGTATTTTAGGTTTTGACTTCAATTTTAACAGTGTAAAAATATTGAAAATTAAAATAAATAGCAATAAAAGAAAAATAAAGGAAGCTATGCTAATATACAAATATAAACATGACTTAATTAACAGGCAATCAGCAAACATTAAGATCATGGAATTGTTGGAAAGTTAGCATTTCAAATCTTTGGTTGACACAGATTACTGGGATAATCGAAAGTGAGCCTAAGTGGATAAAATATTTTTTAATTATTTAGTTACTGTATTTACAAATATTCAGTTATATAATTACGTATATTGCTTTAAAACTACAGACATCGAATCATAATATTATATATATATATATATATATATATATATATATATATATATATATATATATATATATATATATATATATATATATATATATATATATATATATATAGTTTTGTATATTCATAAAGTCCATGTGGAATTTAAAAAAATATAACTTTATTAATATTTATGAGACAAAAAAACCATCTGTAAAAAGTATTAGAAAACTTAATGTACCTACCTTGATGTAGAATTATTTAGTAATTTTTCAATATAATAATTTAACAATTTTTCAAAACATTAAAAAAAAAACTTCTTTTTTAAAATTATGTGACCCATGTCTTCAACAGAAGAAAAAGTAAACCGTATCCTTTGTTTGTATGAATTGAAATCTACTTTTGCTAAGCAATGGAAGTTAAAAACTAAATACAATAAAGAGCAATTTCATAGGAACTGTATTGCAAATGGATAAAAAAAATCAAAGAGACAGACTGAATCAGGGTTGAGGCTTTCATAGTCCATTGTTCATAAGATTCTGTAGAAAAGACATCACATGAAATCTTACAAAATCTAATTTCATCAATAATTGTTAGAAGAGGGTTATCATGTATGGTTAACTTTTTGCCATCAGTTCAATGAAAAAATTGGCAATGATGATGCATTTGTGAGTAGTTTAATATTTTTTGATGATGCAGCATTTTATATTAGTGGCAAGGTCAACAGAGATAATTGTTGGTTTTGAGAAATTGTAAACCTAAATAAAACTGTTGAACATAAGGCTCTCATAAAGTTAATATGTGGTGTGTTTTGGAAAAAATCAAATCATAGGACCATTCTTTTTTGAAGGCCATGTTATTAATGATGAAATTTATTTAGATATTCCTCCACTTGAACAATTGGTCTTTTAGATGATACAGTATTTCAACAAGATGTAGCTTCTTAAATCTTTGCTCTGTTTATTAGTCAGATTCTAAATCAGAAATTTCCCAACACATGGATTGGCAAAGGTGGACTATTTTATTGGGCTTCACATTCACCAATCACAATTCCATTAAATTATTTTATGGTGACGTGAAAACAAACCAAACTAACATTGATGCAGTGCTCTCAGATCCAAAACTTCTCACTGATGAAGGCCACAAGCCAGGAACTAGTATGGGGATATTGGATGAGTTGGCATTACATAGGATTTTATGCACAAGCCTTCGGCATCCACTGATTACCCTAGTTTGCACAGAGTGGCACTACTGTATGGAGAGTTTTTCCTTGTTTATTGTTAGAAGGCTTGAAAGCTAAAATAACTAATATGTTTGCAGGCATTACTGTAAATTAATGGGCCAATGTTTTTAGAGAACAACAAAATCGCATTACCCTTTCTATTACTAATGATGGCGGACATGTGGAAACTTAATAAAATACAATAAAACAACAAAAAAATAAAGATTTTATCATTTCCAATATATTCTACATAATTCCTCTATCATAATAAATAATTTAAATTGCACACGGACTTTATGGATACATTGTATATTACCAGTGAATTATCAAAATAAAGTTATTTAAATTATATTTTACCTAGACAAAAAGACTAACAAATAGAGAACGTTAAATAAAATTGTACAATAAAAAAAAAAAAAAAACTAATAAAGAAGTCAGTTGATTCAATTTTCAACAAGTAATTTTAATTTCTATTAAAATATTTATTATCATTGGAAATACATACATATGCAAATATTTAACTAGATCAGAAATTTGAATGTGCATAAAAATTGAATTAAAAAATATCCAGACAAATGTAAAACAAAAGGATATTAAAAATAAACAACAATCCTCAAATGCTACATATTTATCATCATATAATAAAATATGGCATATCATATATTAATAATATTATATATTAATAGTATTAGTATTGAATGATACATCTTTGAAGTGTAAAAACCATTTAGAAATGTTTACTGGATAGGTTATTAATTTTTAATAGATATATTAGTAGCCGTTAATTGTATTTAGAACTTATTTTTTGTTTTCATATCAGGCATTTGTTTAACTACAATATTTTATTAAATTCTTTAGTTTTCGTTAATCGATATATAAATACTTCAATTGATAACTTATGTACTTTACTATTAGAAATTCTAAATTAGGAGATAAACCATCTATAAGATTTATTTCATAATTAACATAAAGATTACTTTCAGAAGGAGTGTTTTTAATCAGAGCTGAACAAATTTTAAACAAGTCATAATTTATTTATAGGACTTGGCGAGAATATTAAATGTATTGATCATTAAAAAATATTTTGTTATAAATGTGATGTCCACTCGTCTTTATTTATTATGATTCTCGAGTATCAAACAGCTGCCAAAACTCCATTAAAGTTATTCAATATGACTTTTATTTCCTTAGTCAGTTATTGAATCTCAATCAATCGCCCACCCATAAATCACTTTACAAGTTGGTCATTTTAGTATAAGCATATATTATTCAGAGGAAAATGCTTTCAAGTATATATAAGCGCACACATACTAACATTTTTTTATAACTTTTAAATTATCTCAACTTATTTTGAAAACAAAATCTTTAAAGTGCTACGATAATATTAGTGAAAACATTAAAATGGGCGCAATATCTTTTCTCAGACTGTACTTACTTTAAAAGACTGAACTTTGTCTTCCCTTTTATACTTACAGTGATAAGCCTGATTAATGAAGACACTCGGAAAATTGATGGTTTTTATTGTATAAAAAGTTTATAAAGTAAATTTGGATTTAAGGCAGTTCTTGTTTTTTTCGAACTTTCTATTTATCTTTACCCTCTTTAGGATATATGTATTTTTTTTAAAAAATTACAAAGGGATACAATAAATAACTATTCAAAGTGTTTATTAAAATATATAATTTTTATTTTTATTATGTTTAGATAAGTAAATACATCCATATGAATTTTGATATCGGCGTTCGTTTGCATTTTATTAGTTATTATTTAATTTTGCTTTTAGGATGAGAATTTAGATATGTTTTTATCGACAGATGAGTATTTAAAACTGCTTTTTTTTTAAATTTACAAACATTGTTAAAGATTCAGTTTTGAAATAGTTTTCGCTTAAGATGAATTTTATTTTTCAAAGAGAAGTAATGAGATGTATTAAAGTTTATTATTCAGCTTTAAAATTGAAATGTTGAAATAGATTATGAAAAAAAAGTAATAGCAATATTATAATCTACTAAAGTGGATACTTTATTGGTTAGTTCCTTGGGTTCAATTTGAATGTAAGTTTAGAATATATACGTTCTTATAAATACTATTAAATTTGGTATTTTTTAATAAACTATTAAATAAAAATATATTGTTTTTTTTTCCTCATGTGTCATAGCATCGGCCGGGAAGCGATCCCGTTAAACCGGGACAACTGCTATTAAGGCAGCTGTGCTGACCTCTTGACCACCAACGCTTGACTAAAAAGAAGTTACCTTTTTATATATACTTTTAAATTTCAACCTACTACATACTCTTGAAATATAAGATTCGAAATATCTAAAATAGTTAAATGATTTCACAATGCATTTTACACAGACCCATCATTTTTTAATTGACTTAAGTCATTATTTTTTAAACATCATTTTTTATCATTTGTTTAGTATTTATCAATATTACTATGTGTAGAATGTATTTCAAACATTATGTGTTTACATCTTTTACATAATTCATTTTAAAAAGGCACATTAACAATTATTACAAACTATTTGTTAGTAATCAATATTATACATGATTCATAGCTAGACATAAACTTTAAACCCAATTAAAAATCAATATATATGTTGGTCTTTAATTAATAAAATATTATACTGTGTTTGGCTTACCACTCAAATGAACATCAAAACTATCCTTATAATAACTTTTGATGTGACTTTTGTACCTGGTAATATATAAGCTTTCCATAAAAAAAGAAACTTATAATTAATTTAGCACATTTTAATATTTGAGAATTTATGTTAACTGGTATATAGTTTTCATTTATATAAAAATGACTAACAATAACTGAGAAGTCCATAGTGGTATATATATATATATATATATATATATATACCACTATGGACTTATATATATATATATATATCGTGTACATATATATATATATATATATTGTAACGATATATAAATATGCCATTACATTAATTTAAAATAAAAACTAAGTTCTCAAATAAAAATAAATTTATTAAAAATCTAAAAGATAAAAAATTAAAGAGTTGTTAAACGTGTGTGTATATATATATATATATATATTCACACAGATGCAAAACTTTAAAAATATTTTTTTTAATAAATAAAAGTATTTGAACGTACTTTGTTATAAAAAAAGTACAAGATTTAAAGGTAAAATATTTTTGTAAATGGAAATGATTGTTTCATAAATTAATTAAAAAGCAAGCTAGCCCTTGGGGCTTTTGTATAATTATAAAGTCTGATGAAAGATAGATAAGAAAATAAAGAAATTAGCTTGACCAATGGAAGCACCAAGCCTCTTGGACTTTAATGAAAATGATTGGAACAGTGACATTTTGTTTTTTGAATCCCGAGGATTACTAGAAAAAGAAAAATATTGAGTTCCAGACAGTGGCAGCTTGATTGTTTTTGAGTGTCATGATAGGATGCACATATCACACTCTCTCTCAATTTTAAAAATGAACTAACTGTGATATGAGAATGAATCAGCTATGCCTCCTCCAGAACATCAGATCGGTCTTCCAATGGAGACATTGTGGGAATTAAAAACAGGAACCTGGACTCTTCTACTGTGAGCTATGAACTTTACAAATTAACAAAAAGAAAGTAATTAAGAACTTTCATCATTTTTTTTAAAGATTCAGCTAATCTAAATTTTAAAATGAACTTTTATTTGATTTTCAAATCGATAATTAATATTTAAATTATATATATTTGAGTTGAGTTTGCTAAAAAAAAAATCATTTCCATTTTTTTTATTTCTATTATTATTTATTTGTATAAATTATTTAAATGCATGCAATTTAAGTTTGGTATGGATGTTGCATGGATTTTTTAGCGGTTAATTATGTTGTGTTTTTTCATATTTGATTAGAATATATAAAACATCGATGTCAATGTGGCATCTTTTGATGAATGCCATTGGATTTCTTGTATTCCCTCTGCAATTGACATTATCAATGACTTTGTATTTTGATTGGTTATGTTTATTTTGAAATGTTTTTAACCGTGGAATGTATGCAGCCGATCTATACTCAACATTATAAAACAAATTTTATAAAATTCATCTGTGCGAACATATATAAATGTTAAATTTATGTCGGGCATGAATGGCTATATAGATTTGTAAAGTTATATTAATAAATTAGGGGAGTGTAATCTTAGGTTATTTGTTTCGTAGTTAAATTGGGTCAATAGATTGGATATATCGGTGTAATTAGTAGATGTAGTATGATGTTCGCTACATGCAGAATTGCTGTATATGCTCACAAACCTTTTTGCCTATGGATGGGATTGTAAGCCAGCAAAAAAAAACACAATCCATTCCTATGGAGTTTTTATTTTATTGTTCTTCTTGCCATACAGATGTAACATTCCTGTATTGGACAAGAGACAATGTCTTCTCTAACTATACTGTTCAGATGTCCATTCCTAACAGTATAGTATATAGTGCTGTTGTATTTTCATGCTACATTGAATACATCAATGTATCAGATGGATTGATGCCAGTTTGACTGCAAACGTTTGGCCTAAGGTTAAAAGAGGGATAGAATATTTTCTTTTCAAATGCAAATCTATGTAGTTTATTCATACACGACAATCTTAAAATAAATATAAGTTTCATCTGTGTAGATGATTTAAAATTTTAAAATAATAAGTTAAATTAAAAGAATGTTAAAATCTAAAATAATAAATATTATTCCTCAAAATTTAAAATGATTCAAAATTTATATGTGCGTAAATAAATGTTTGTGCGTTATTTACTGGCAGTGGCTTTTATATATATATATATATATATATATATATATATATATATATATATATATATATATTTAAGATACAAATTAAACAAGTTATTTATTATTAACTCTGCATCGCCATGAGCTAATGACAATGGGCTAATGGTCTAAATATAAAATAAAGTGTGATCTTAACATCATGTATCTGCCTACTTTATAAATTTTCTAGGTTCAAATGCCTAGATGACGCCCTTGTAGTGCAGATGCGGTAAGATTCGATCTTCACTTTCATTTGGATCGTTATAATATATATATATAATTCACTTGAAAAACTAAACTTCTGTTTATATGAAAAAAACAATCAAACTTTTTATATTTACTTAACTTTATAAAGCACAAGTGTGAGTTACTTTACTGAAGTTATTTATAGCAAATACAAATAATCCAAAGTTATAATTAAAAACACTCTTATGGGTAATTACTTATGAAAGAAGTCATGAGATATTTTACCTTCTAAGTTTGTTTCTTTAAATTGATTGAACTAATTTTATTGCATTAAGAAGTACTCCATAATTCTTCATTTTAAGACCACCAATTTATCACTACTCTAATCATGCAAACCTTTATTCATTCTTAAAGTTTTAATAATTTTATTCATAGATTCTATGAAATCTAAGGAATTAAAAAGATTTAATAAAATATTATTGCACTTATTTAAATTTTACTTAATTTAAATTATTTCAAATATAGTTTTGTACTTTTGAATAAATATTTATTTTATTTTAGATATCTTATAAAATTGAAATTATACGTTTTTTAAAAAAATACATTTTTTACTTTAAGTAACTACTTTTTTTTTCGTTATTTTGAAGAGTTTTCAAATCATGCAGTACTCAGTTTATTAATTTAATTTTAGTGAATATATCATAAAAAGGTTGAAAATTCGTGAAGTGGTAAGTTTTGAATATTCACTATTATTTTAAATGTCTTTAAGCACCTAAATAATATTACATTTTTTGGTAGTTTTGTTTATTTGGTATCAGTGAAATATTTTTTTAAATTATAAGAAAATGAATCTATCAATATTTTGTATATCTATAGATGATCACTATTTCTACCATTATAACTGCTTAAATTATATATATTGGAATGTTTAATTTATAAATAATTATTTTATATTTGGGAAAATTATAATAATATCTTCCAGAAATTGTGTTTATAATATCAACATACCATATTAACAATATAGAGTTTGATTTTAAGCCCAGTAATTTCTTAAATATTTTCAGTCTTATATGTAAAGATTATAACAGTCTTTAATACACTTCAATCAATAATTTAGTATAGATAAGCAAATGAATATACAAATATTGTCATATAAAAAGTAAAATTCCATGTTTATAAAAAATAATAAAAATTAATAAAATAAGTATTAAGTATTGACAATATAAAATTGAATATGCATACCATTATATTTTTTACATATTAAACCTTAATATTGGGTATGAGATTGATTTTATTTTATAACTGCTTAAACTAATGCCACATTTTTACAATTGAATATATGACTATATGTGGATATCTATACTTATATTTCTGCTATAAATTAAAAGAACATTTTTTGTTTAGATTATTTAACTTCAGCACTAGTATTTTTAATATTTTTGGATAAAATTTTTATATGTAAATGTCTGAAAAATCTACATTCAAAGAATATTTGTACACACTTCTTTAAAAATTTTATTCAAATCATTTTTATATGATATATGATCAACAACTATTTATAATATTTATTATTTTTGTTTTTTCATTAAAATAAATATAAAGATAATGGTTAAACAAGTATTTGTTGGTAGTAATACATAATACAATTTAAAATGTTGATTTATTTTATATTTATTTAGTTTTAAATAATACTTTCTCACACATGTTTACACATTAAAATGTTAATAAATTTTTATGTAGACTTTCTGTTCAAGTTTAATTGACCATAGTATCAAAAAGTGTGCATGAATGTTTGATAATATAACTTTACTTTATTAAAATATTTTGAGTCATCTTAATTGTTACAAATCAATTATTAATTAATATTTTAAATTTAATTATAATATCAAGATATTAGCAGTCATATGTTATCCAAAATACAATTAGACATTTTATTTATTCTTTGTTAATCAGAAAGTTCACTTATGTGGTTAATCAATAAACAATTTTGTTATGTTGACACCCACCAATTTATATATTTTTGTAAAATTATAAAATATTTACTTTTTAATATGTATGTGATATTCACATTTAACCTTTATTTGAATTTCTTTTCTTTTAGCAGAAACTTATCCAATTAATAATTAACTTATATCAATCAGGAAACGCATATTTCAGTAACTATTATTGTTTCTTGTTTAGTTTTGTGATTAAGCATTGATTTTAAATATTTCAAATAGTAATTTCATTATTTGAACTTAGTATTAAAATATTACACTTGATAAAGGACTTTTCTCATTAAATATACATATTTAATTCAATGTTAGAAATTAATTTTTGCTTTGGTTATTACTTTTTGTTTGCGATTGTTTTTCTTTTATTCTTTTTGGTTTTTCATAATTAATATTAAATTTTCATTTATATTTTGTTTTTTAAAATTTGTTATAGTGGTATTTATAAAACAATACATAATGATAGATATTATGTTTTTCCCATTAAAAATATAATTAAAAAAATATAGAAATTCATTAATTAGAGTCTAGAAATATGATAAAAAAGCAATTCTCCACATCAGTAATATATAGTTGAGCAATTAATGACTATCAGTTGAAAATGTGTTTAAATTCAATATTACATAAATACAAGTGACTATTCAGACTTATTATAAATGGTACTAGAATAAAGTAACCTAATTTGATTTTACTACATACAGAAGAAGGTAGAATTTATGTTATTTGTCACGAGTAATATTCTTAAACTTGTAAGGTGCAACATATTAAAAGATTAACATTTTAGATAAATATTTTGTGATAAAATATTTTTTTACATATTTATTAATAAACATTACTTGCCAAATAACTAATTTTTTAAAGAATTACAAAATAATTTAATAAATGATTTATTTTAAAACAGTTTTACATTCTGACTTTAACACCAAACAATAGAAACATAAAATTATGTAAAATTTCAGATGCATTAAAAACACATTTTTCATACTATGCATGTAATATATTTTATTTCTATAATTATACTATGTATAAAATTATAAAAACACATCGTAAATTACAAAAATTGGTAATGTAATATATATTAAGGCTATAACCATAAGACCATGCACTTGAAAAATGACAGTAGAAACCTCTACAAATCTTAACACAATATTTATTTAAAAGACAAGAGTAGCCACTCTTATCTTTAACCTACTTTTTAAATATATAGGAGAATCTAAATCATTTTCTAAGCATAAAATATTAACACTGACTCATTGAAATTGAAAGATTTTGTGAATGTTAGTTTGTTATAGAAATTGTGGACTTAATCAGTGAGATATTTAATACCCTTACACTCTCAAATGAAAATGTTTTAGATTCTTCTATATATTTAAAAAGTAAGTTTAAGATAATAGTGGCCATCCTTGTCTTTTAAATAAATCTTGTGTTAAGATTTGTAGAGGTCACTACCATCATTTTTCATGTGCATGGTCTTAAAGTTATAGCCTTAATCTATATTACTTTACATAATGACTATGCACTTTACAAATCTAATTATTAAAAATTGGTAATGAAAAACACATAAAAAACATTTGTATTTATTTTATAATATAACTTTCTCAATGTCTGATTTTGGATTATTTTAATTAATTCTGCCACCTATGCTCAACATGAAAATTATAATGCAGAATCACTAGTATTAAATTGAAACCATTAAAATGCAATATTTTTTTAACTTTCAATCTATTTAATGACATGATATATGATTAATGGTATTTTTTGCAGAAGCAATATTATCACTTTATGATGTCACATCCAATATAAATAATAGATTAAATGTTATCATTGGCTTATTAATTATCCCATGTAAATTCCAATTTACTTTGGAAATATGTAATACTTAACATTATAGAGGATAACATTGGGGGCATTTCTATTGATTTATGAAATCTTTATGTCACAATTTTTATTGTAGTCATGCAAGGGATTATTAGAAAAACGTATACCAGTATAATTAAATGGTTAAATGAAAATGTTCAATTGTTTGCAAAATACTGACATTTGTACTTATTTCATTTCTCAAACAGAAAAAATTCTAGGAACATTTTTTTGCTTTTGTGTTAATTTTCAATTACTTAAAAATGTTTTCTTTTAATATAATATAAAATATATTTATTGTTAGAATTATATAATGTTTAGTAATCTTACATTTTTGGGAAAGAGAAAAAAGTTATAGTCACTAATGTAAAAATTATTATTATTATTATTATTATTATTATTATTATTATTATTATTATTATTATTATTATTATTATTATTATTATTATTATTATTATTATTATTATTATTATTATTATTATTATTATTATTATTATTATTATTATTATTATTATTATTATTATTATTATTATTATTATAAGTGTCATAGCATCAGCCAGGATGCGAACCCGCAACCCGGGCAACTGCCTGCAAGTGCAAGGCAGTCACGCTGACATCTCGACCACCAATGCAAGACTATTATTATTATTATTATTATTATTATTATTATTATTATTATTATTATTATTATTATTATTATTATTTAAATAAATTTATGACTTTTATTATTTTTTTTGTTCTTTTAGTTATGTTAAAATATAATTTTAGTAAAACTATATGATAATTGTGAGCTTTTCTGTAAACTAGATGGAAGCCCATGTGTTTGATAAATCTACAGTTTTGGGGTCCCCTCAAAATATTTACTAAAATAATGCCTGCTAGGAAATGTATTTCATATATACATTTTATTTTCTATTACTGTTATTTAAAAAAAGAACTCATTGTGGAAAAATTACCAAAAATATTTTTTTTTTGTATGAACTTATTTACAGAAAAATGAAAAAAAAAAGATTATAATATTTACACCTTATTCATATTAGCAGTGTTCAATTATATTGTAATAATTAACACATACCTTTTGGTAGGGAAGGATCCTGTATCTTTGGAAATAATCCACTGCATCACATTCTGGGATAGGAAGGTCCCAAACTTTTTATCATTATGACAATTTACCAAAAACCTACTGAGAGAAAAAAAAACACATGCTGAATTAAACCCAAGTCTGATAATGTTAAGAGCATCTTAGCACTTCCATGTTATAATATAATTTTAAAAAAAAATGAATAAATCTTCTTAATGAACTTTATTTAAATGTATTTCCTTATTTTAAATTAACAATTGATTTATTAATTTGATTTAATTTAATTACAAATACATCATTGGCAAATTGAAAGCTCTCAAAACAGTACATTTACCAAACAAGCAGACTGCCATCTTAGTTTACAAAAAAAAATAACTATTTTTCAAAATAATTGTATTTAGCTAAAAAATATTTTTCAAACTGATATTAGTATGTATAAAAATCAAATTTTTCAAAGTTAAAAATAACTCAAATTTTTGATCATATAATTATGACATATAATTACAATTACTTTATTACAATGTCCAGTTTAATTACTTTATATAAAACAACAACATACTTTATTCAATATATATGATTTAATATGAAAAAAACACATTACTTAATGTGTGTTATAACAATGACTTACTTATACTTAACGGTAATGGAACATGTTCTGAAAAATAGTGGCATTTAGAAAAAAAAAAAAAACAATACTAGTAAAAATATATAGAAGTAATATATTTTATAAAATACTATTAATAATGTTAACTAAAATTAGATATAATAATAGCTGTAATAAAATAGTAATATTAAATTTTGTCAATGGAATATGATTTACTTCTAATAGAAAAAATACAATAATATTAATAGAAAAGAGTATTGTAGTTATTAGTAATAGTAATCATAAAATTTGTTGTTGCACTGTATTTCCACTAAAATATGACTGGGTCTTATATTATTTTTTGCTCCACAAGATAACATAGGGTTTATTTGCAGGAATGTTTTATTTTTTTATGCATAAAAGTCTACATTTATTCAAGCAAAAAATGTACATTTTATTTAAGTACTTCTTTTTACAAAAACTTGGAGGTATTTACTCTAGGACTGATCCAAATTTTCTTCTTTTTGCACTCATCATATATGGAAATCAAAATATTATTCAATTTAAATTTACCTTTAAATTAAATGTTAATTGAAGACTCATGAGACAGGAGTGGTAACAAAAAGGATTATAGTTAACAAGTTTTGTCCTCACAGAAGTAGGAAAAAAGTGCAGGTATAAATATTCAGAAAATGATTTTATATTTGACATGTGCACATTAATTATGTCTGTTATACAATGCACAGTGTATTAAATTATGCCAATTCATAAATGACACAACCATGTTCATCCATTATCAATTGCACATATTGTAAATACTTTACAAATTATCTGTAATAGCTCTGCATGGGTATTAATTTAAATCACTTGCATCATTTACAGTCTTTTACAAAAGAAAAATGTTTAAGAAATCAAACTATTTTTTTTTATCTTGAATATTTAAAAGGTACCTTGAAGAAAGTCTAAAAGTAAATCAGTCATACTAAATGTAAGTATTACATATAAGTAAAATAAGTAACTAAAAAGATATAAATGACATTATAAATTGTCCAATATACTAGCATGTTGTAAAAAAAAAATAAAAGTTTATTAAATCATTCACAAAGTCATTACAGTAAAATACATAAATACCATATACTTTAAATTACCATTTATTTAAAACACTGATGCCATTAATATTATTTATTTATATAAAACATTACTTTATAATTCAATATGGCCATTGGGTGTTACAATGGGCAAACAAAAGCTGTCTATTTAGATGACAATCTTAACTAGGGCTTATATTTGGGGTAGGGCATAAATTACAAGCATCATGAAAAATCATGCTAAGGCTTCTTTTCTGGTTAGGTCTTATTTTTGGGGAAAGATAATATTATCAGCAATAATAGAAGTGATATTAGCAGCATATAATTATATATTAGTATGATACTATCACATTTTTAATCTTTAAATAATTGTATATACTTTTAATTATATTTTTTGTAAAAAAACATAGTTGCATTATAGTTATTTAATATCGCTTTATCCTAAATTGATTAAATGATTTTTGATTAATATATGTTAATTAAATATTTTCACGTCAATTGTCTCCTTTTATACTAGATAACTATTCCGAAACTATCCCTCCCATATTTTTTTCAATATTATTTTTCCATTAATGTCTTAAACTATATATTTTTAAATAAAAACTATAATATGTTTGATTTAATGTAAATAATGAGACAGAATTAAAAGAAAACAAGATTAAAATGAAACTAAAATGTATTGAAAGTTGTTATATGATTACAATCAGACAAATAAATGAAATCATTGCTTACAATGAAACAATTGACTTATCTTTAAGACATAATGAATGTTTATGAGAGATAAATATCTTTCATAAAATATTTCAAACTATAACAGACGAAACTAAATTATAGTCCTATACTCCCAGAAGACTGTAAAGTTACAGGCCAGATTGATGATTAAAAGTAAAGAAAACTAAAAATCTCTTTTTAGATTTAGGCTGCGATTTGATGATGAGTTTTTATTTAGGTACATACAGCTACAGATCACTTTGAAGTAAAGAAAAATATGTAGATAGTGCTTTTAAACAAACGTGATTGCAAAATGCCACCTTAAAATGTGTTAAAAGTTTTAATTTTAATTCTGAACCTTGTAACTTTTAATAAGTATATAGAAAATGAAATTTATCTTTTCTTTTGCTTGCAATTGTATTAAAACAATGGCTATACACCGATGTAGGAATTAGTATATTTATTTATTCGTTGTTCTTGTTGTTGTTGTTTTTTAAAGTTTTTCTTTGGGAAAAAAAACAAACTTGGTGACATGATAATAAAATTATTCTGATCAGATTGTAATTTAATGGTGGAACATCTCAAAGAAATCCAGATACAGTGATTATGTAATAAAATAAAAATAAAAATAATTTATATATATATTATTTTAGTTTTTACTATAGAACTCAAAATGTTAAGTAATCATGTTATTAAATGTCATATATATATATAACCTCAAGATATATCAGTGATAAATCATCAATAGTGATTGGTCGATAGAGCAATTGCTTTTTTACCTTTTATTGTGAAAGATTTTTAAGAGTCAATAAACTAGTTTTTTTTTTTTTTTTATGCGGAAGAAAATAATTATTAATTACGAGATATAGACATTAGTGTGTGTGTTTCTACATTAGGAAAGCTTATTATCAAATAGTAATAATAATAAAAAAAGTTCATGTACTTACATTTGACAAAAAAAAAAGTCGGTAGTCAATGAAAGAAAATTTATCTGATTTCATTTTATTTGTAGATGAGTCAAGATAAAAAAGAATAATTTTCTTTTTTCTTTTTAGATGAATGTATTTAATCATCAATAAAATTTGCTCCGTAACGAGCTTCGGAAACGTTTTCAATAACTTGTCTAAAGATAATATTTTAAATTTCTGAAATGATTATCTTGATAAAGTAGACAAAAAAAAAAAAAAAGTCAGAAATTTGTCGTTAGACGATCTTTAGATATATATATATAATTATTTTTAAAAATCTCAATTGCAAAACATCCATTCGTATTCCAAAACAAACAAGAAATAAGACAATACATTATATATTTAAAATGTTTGAAATAAATTTTGAACATATAATCAGAATATAATATTTATTGGTCTCCCCAGGGAAAAAAAACATACTACGCTGAACTTTTGTCTATTGATAAAGCTGAATATTTTTCTAAAGCTTTAGTCATGATTGTAATAACTCCGTTTTTGATGATATTAAAAGAAAAAAAAAATCCAACAGAAATTATTTTACATTAATAATTTTAAAGTTCAACAATGTTATATCGAGGTTTCACAAATAGAGTGAATCATCAATACTTTTAACTAACGCTGAATGCTGAATAGATAAGACGCAGAGGCGTTGAGAAGTGAAATATCTGACATGAGAATATCTATGAATAAACAACAAACACTGCTTAATTACTGTTATTAAATTAGTACAAACCTACTAAGGTATTATGAATCTTTCATTGCCAAATATAATCTCAATAAAAAACAGTGCATAGGGTTGTGAGTTATTGCAACTATAAGTACATATTTTTAAGTAGGCACTTAGTCTTTATGACTTCAATAACTTCATTCTTTATCTCTTCTCCGAATTAATAAATGCAACATTGAGAAAGCAACGATGGCAATACTTTTAGAACACATACAAAGTTTGTTTTTTACTTTGTGCTAAACAATTCAATAACTAATCATTAAAAACTAATTTGTGTTAAAACATTTAGATTGACAAATGACAATATTTTTTGTATCCACGGAAATAAGAAGAAAAAAATGCTCTAAGAATGGCTGGCTATTCTTATCCACATTTGCTAAATCCATTGCCTATAAAATTGCTTTTAAAAGTTGAATAAACATGAAAATAGTAATAATGATCAATATTTAAAGTGTATATTTTTATTAAAGAGGAAGTTAAAGCTTTAGTTAATTAGAAATTTTCTCTTTGTGTGAATTCTTCAATATCTAATGATAGACAAATATTTGAATCTAAGATTCTATCTAGAAATAAAATTTATTATAGCTATTTTTATGTGAAGCTTATCTTGGTTTTGTTAGAAAGAAAAACTGAACTAGTTCATTGACAATATTTTTATGCTTATTAAAAAAATATGAATCTTCATCAACAATGTAGATTTAAGTTTGAAAGCAGAAGTTTAGCAGTTGAATAGAAGTCTTAATATGGGGAATAGATTAAAAATGCAAAAAGCCAAACATGATCACTTTAGTTGTTTGTGAACACTCCTATTAAAATAAGGGACCAAATTTGTCAAAAAATCTAAAGTGTCCTTTAAATTAAATCATTGAATATCATCTTTTTATATGATGATGGTAATAATGTTTCAAACATATATAAAGATAAAATTACAACATTCTGCATACTGTAGCAAAATTTGAGATATTTGTAAAATATTCTTTTTAATTATTAGTTTGAACTTGAAAAATATACATATTAAACCCTTCTAATGATTAATAATAATAATAATAATAATAATAATAATAATAATAATAATAATAATAATAATAATAATAATATCATAGTAGTGGTAGTAGTAGTGGCAGTCATAGTAGTAGTAATAGTAGTAGTAGTAGTAGTAGTAGTAGTAGTAGTAGCAGTAGTAGTAGTAGTAGTGGTAATAGTAGCAGTGGTAGTAGTAGTAGTAGTAGTAGTAATAGCAATAGCAGCAGCAGCAATAGTAGTAATAGTAATGGTAATAATGGTAATTGTGCTTGTAGTGGTGATGGTAGATTTAATGGTGTCAGAAGGAGTATGGGCAACTGTTGCTGTGACATTAGTGGTAGCAGTGATGGTAGTAGTAGTTGTGACAGTGGAAATGGGATGGGTGATGTGTGATGGTAGTGGTAGTTGATGTTGTAGTGGTAGTAGTTGTAATAGTAGTAGGGGGAAGTAATAGTAGTAATATTTTGCACATATATGCTGTCATTCTCCATGTTGAATGGTGAGTGGCATTCAATCAAAACATACAATTTTTAATATAATATTGGATATAATTTGATTAGTTTCACTGTAGATTTAAAATAATGCCTTGATAAATAGAATATTAAGCCAATTGTCCCCATGATCTTAATCGCTATTGATAATATAAGTATTCTCATGAAAAATTAAAAAAATAAATAAATAGGACAAACCAAAATAAATATTAAAAGCAGTTTCAGATATAATGATAAAACTGTACATATTTTAGTAAGATAGATTTGAACAAAACTGAACACTTTATTATTCTTATCTAAATCTACTAAATTAAATAATTTAGGAATTTTAATTCTCTCTTTGTTATATGTGATATGAGAATGATCAATTTAAAATTTAAATGTTATTAATTTTAATAGATAAAATATTAATATATTATTTGGTATCAAAATAAGAATAAATAATTGCATATTTAGCTTTATAATAAAATTTATTTTAATAAGTTTTATTTATGTAAAATGTGATATAGTATGGATGATTTTGCCAAGCAGTAAGCAACAAAGAGAACTTTATCATCTGAATGAAATTTATTGATGTGACAACATGACATAAATTTTATGAAAAAATTGTGGTTAAGAGAAAAAAAAATCAAATTTACATTATTTTTAAACTATGTGTTTCACAGTACAAAAACAAGTACTCATTAAAAAATCACCCAAAAAAGGATTAAATAAAATAATAAAAAAAAAAAAAAAAAAAAAATAAATTAATTATTTTCTTTAAAAAAAAATATTTTTTTATTAAAAAAAAAAAATTTAATTTAAAAAAAATTTAAAAAAATAACCAAACACCCTTAAAAAAAAATATTATATTTAAAAATATCTCCATCATAAAATATATATATATATTAATATCCGAAAATGGACTCCGTAACTCACTACGGCGCCACTAGCATTTGAACCTAGAAAATTTATAAGTAAGAACGTAGTAAAAAAAATATATTTTTTTCCTTTAAATTTTCATCCGTCTTACCCACACTCTCAGTGGAATAGCAGAGATAAATAATATAAGATCTTATCTAATTAGATTTCAACATTAAAAAATAAATAAAATAAGCCACTGCCAGTAATTAACATACAAACATTTATTTATGCACATATATATAAGATTTAAAATTATTTTAGTATTAGTTTACATTTTAACATTTAACATTATTTTTAACTTTGATACTGATTTTAATTTACCTTTAATTACTATTATATTCTAATTTTACATTTTAATTAAGTTCCACAGATGGGATTATAAATTTTATAATAAGTTGCTATAGATCTTACATGATACACGTAAACATTCCAAGTAAACATAGCGATCAAAATATAAAATTATTGATTACTGACAATGCGGAGGGAAATTTATAGTAACCCAATAGTATTCACCATAAGATACTTGCATTGTCACCAATAACTTAAAAGACATCCGAATAAATACATTTTAGATACTCACCGTAAGGTATCATTATTTATCGAATGTCTATATATTTTGATCAAATATGAAAACGCAAAACATACTTAACCGATAAACAATCCATGCAAGCGTTTATAAACAACTTAAATTTAATGCATTTTTATTTAGGGTCGAGCATGAATACTACATAGATTTGCATTGAAATTAAAATATTCTATCCCTATTTAACCTTAGACTAAAATTCGCAGTCAAACTGGCATCAATCCATCTGATACATCGATGTATTCAATGTAATACGAAATACGGCAGCACCAAAAGAATTAAGAAAATATATTGACTCTCAATCAGATAGGAATATTACATCTATCTAACGAGAAGAACAATAAAAAAAACTCCATAGAAAGAACCGTCCCGTCTTATAATTCCTTCCATAGGCAAACGGGGAGGCCGAATATAAACGATTCTGCCCGACAACTCCGATTACATCTACTAACCACATCAATATATCCAATCCATTGACCCAATCTAACAACGACATAAATAACCTAAGATTACCCTCCCCTAATATAACTTTACGAATTTATACAGCCATTCACGCCCGACTTAAGTTTAACATTTTTATAATTAATTTAACGGAAAACAAAAATCATAATAAAACTTAAAAGAACAAAAAATAAATAAATGGAAATGATTTTACAAAATAAATACATTAAATAAAATTATAACTAATTAAAAATAGTATCTCAGATAGAATAATATTCAATTATTTAAATCTGGAAAGTTTTAATTTCTGTTCATAAATTTTAAAGTTCTTACTTATTTAAATAGTTCATCTTCATATTCCTCCGTTTGAACGTGAATTCCCACATCGTCCGAAGATTGACCCTGTTGCCATTTATTTATCCATCCGGAGATTTTTTAGTGTAGTTGGTCCTCAATGTAGAAACGATCTCATTTTTCTTCCTTTCTTAGCAGAACTGAAGGGATAAGGCGCTTTTTCAATCCACTCACACTAACACCTAGCTGTTACATCGTAATAATCATCAATAACTAGTCACTGATTAATAATTTCCAAATTTTCCTTTTATATTAATGTGAAGGATTGAATTTACATTACGTCACCGATGCGATTCCTTTCCCGGTCCGATTCCATAGGGATTTCTTTTTATTTGCTAACAGTTTCTATTGTTTTCTTATCTGACCGGTTTTTACATTTAAATGCCAAGCTGGTTTACATTTAACTAATTAACAATCATTTCCATTTCTGATTAATTAACCTGTTTTCCAAATCAAAAATATATTTAAAGATAAATTTAAAGATAAATTTCATCTCCAAATCTTTTAAAATTTAGTTTTAAAAACTTTTTCTTTAAAAAGTTTATTTTAACAATTTTTCATTATCTGTGCGATTTAATTAATATATAAGAGTTTAGATGATATTTAATTTCCATTTAATCTTAAAGAAAATACAACCTTATTTCTCACAATAAAATTAAATAATATAATATATATATATATATATTATTATAAAAAAAATAATAATTAAATACAAATAAAAAAAACAAAAAGTATAAATATTAAAAATAATTTTTCTCTCCTCTTCCTCCCCTTTTCTCGGGGCCGGCCCGGACAAAAAACAGAAAATCAAACCCATCCTTTTTTTGGTTGTTTTTTTTTTTTTTTTTAACCCCCCCACCATCCCAACCAACCCCCCCATCACAACAACAGTCTGTATTATTTTACACACATATGGGGTTCCTCCTGATTTATCCACTTTTCCCTAAGAGCAAAGTTGACTAGTGGTTTTCATAAATTATGTATAGTCACACTGGGTTAGATTATGGGATTATTTGCCATTGTCATATGATCAGCTTCTTTAATTTTTTTTCTTTGTAATCCAATAATTTTGTATTTTTCCAATTGAACATCTGTTCATTGGCACATATATGTTCTGCTACCTTAGACCATTTATTTTCTCTTTTCTAATCATCAGTTTGTGTTCTTGCAAGTGCTTTTCAATGTGATGTCTGGTCTCACAAATATATGTTCTTCAAAATTCACATCATATTTCATAGATGCAGTATTTCCTTTTCATCATTTCAAGTTTAAGCTTTGTAGATGTTAGAATTCCTTGTAGGGTGGTATAGCTCTGGAAAGTTGTTCTGATGTTATATTGATTGTGTATTTTCCTTAATTTGTCTGCTATTTTTGGAATGTATGGGTACATTACAGTACCAATAATTGTCTTTTCTCTTGATGGTTTATTTGTCTATTTAATGTTTTCTTAATAATGCTGATTACATAAGAGTTTGTTCTATATAGATCTTTTCTTTTTCCTAATCATTGGTTTTTGAACAAACTTCTTTTGCTCTGTTCCATAGTGATGGTACAACTCCATGTTTTGAGTTTCTGGTGTGATTGGATATATAGGCTATGTATTTTCCTGTATGTATAGGTTTTCTGTAAACTGTAGTTTTGATTTTGCCATGAGGGAGCCTTGTTACAAGAACATTTAAGAATGCCAATTTTAATTTTTGTTCTGATTCTGTTGTAAATTTAATTGAAGGGGACATATTGTTGATGTGTTTTGAGAATGTTTATAGCAATGCTTCACCATGTGGCCATACAACAAATGTATCAACCACATAGCAAAGCTAAACTTTAGGTGGATATAAAGTGGTGTTTTATGGCTAATGTTTCAAGTTCTTCCATGTAAGTATTGCTAATCAGTGGAGACAATGGTGATCCCATAGTCATTCTTTGATTTTGTTTGAAGAATTATGTGTTATATTGAAAGTAAGTTGTTTTTATGCAGAATGTTAATAGTTCCATTTTACTATCAACAGGAAGAGCTTTTGTGGTTTGTAAACTATTATCATCATTTAATCTTTTCATTACAATAGACAATACTTCTTCACATGGTACATTCATAAATAAACCTTCAACTTCAAAGCTTACCAGTAAGTCAGTTCTTTCAATTTTCATGTTCTTGATTAATTATACAAAGTATCTAGAATCCCTGACAAATGACTGGGTCTTGTATGCCAAAGGGCTTAGAACTTTGAGAAGAAATATTGCCAAATTTTAGCAAGGTGAATCTCTAGAACTAACAATAGGTCTTAATGGAACTTGATCCATATGAATTTTTGGTAGACCATAAAGATGAGGAATTTTGCTGAAATATCATGTTATTATTTTTTTTTCTGAATCGGTGAAGTATTTGTGATGCTTTCTGAGTAATGCTTGTAACATTGTTTTTGTACTCATTATTGGAATTTTTGCCACTTTTCTATATTGGCTTGCTGTGAGAAGTTTTTGTATTTTGTTATCATAATCAGCTGTATCCATTACAAATGTTGCATTGTCTTTGTCACCAGGGAGAATAATTAAAGATTTTTCTACTTTGAGAGATTTAATTATTTCCATCTCACCATAATATATGTTTGAATTCAATTTTTGTTGCTTGTCAAGTATCCTTTTTAGTCTCCAGAATAATTATGCTGCTTTTTCTAAAGACAATTTTTGAGTGATTTCCTCAGTTGCTGCCATTATATCTAATAAATAGATATTAGATGGTGTTATGGCAAAGCTTAATATTTTTTTAACAACAGAAATTTTAGTATCTGTTAGATGTTTAGAACTGAGATTTTTAAAAGATGAAGTTGGTATATGTTTGGTACATTATAATTTTCAATATGCCCATGCAGGTTAGCAAGTTTCTTCTTTTGGCATTCTTTAATTTTTACATCTAATGTAGAAGGTGATTTTCTTCCTGCTTGAGAAACTTTCATATTGTCTTCATCAGTATGTTTATTTTTTAGAAAACATTCTACATTATTAACAGAATGCAATGTTTGATCCTTAGAACACTTTTGAGCATTTATTCTTTCTATTAACAGAGCTTTACTTACTCTCTGAGTAATTTTCTCCACTATCTGAGAGAGAGTTGGAGGTTTTAGTTGCAAACCTTTAGGAATTATCCCTTCAGAAATATATAACAAAAGTTGTAAAACCTCATGCATAAGAAAATAAATAAAAAGTTACCCAGTGTAATTGATTATTTTTCAATATTTTTGCATATTTATAAAATATTGCATTTTTATAGATCCATTCATAAAATAAAGCACTCTAACCAACTGTGGCAAATGCAGAATGGAAATGAAAATTTTTATGCTCTACTTTACAAGACAAATAAATGGTCTTAAAGTTAATCATTAATGTATTTATCTAAAATATATTGTATTCACATTATGATTGGGGTAAGGGTGATACTTGAAAATCAAAATATAATATTAGAAAATATCTGTGTCAATAAAAAAAATTAGACGGCTATATTCTTTTAAGAGTGGTCATTTATTATGTTTATTGGTGATTAGATATAATGAACATCATGTAATAAATTAATATGTACATCTTGAATTACATTTATAAACATGTAAATATATTATATTTTCTAAAATCTTTTTAATTTTTATTATGTGGATAAAATAGTGAAAAATATTTCTTTGGAAAATTGTATCCATAACAATATTAATAATACTAGTTAATTAATTTCAAGTATAAAATTAAAATGTGGCAATTATTGATTAATTTTTAAAGACAAATTATTATTTTTTCATATCTGCTATATTATAGTGACAGAACTGCAAATTGTGAGCTATCTTTGGCTTCCAAAGCTATTTTGCAATGTTCCTAAGGCAATATTGTTTTTATTACCATTTCTTTTTAATGTGTTGTTAATAATCTATAAACATCTTAATATGTACTAATTTTATAGGTTTTTACATTTTGTGAATAGATGAAACATTAAATTATTAGATTTTGAATAGTATTGCTAGATGAACAAGCAAAATACTCCATACAGCTTGAGCAAGCCTAAGAAAATGGTGATCATGTGATGTTTAATGGTTTAATATTGCTAGATGAATTGTTAACTAGCATTAATTATTGTATTTTGTTTTTAAAAAGTGTTTCAGATTATTTGATAGCTTAAGTTACTTTCACCCAAATTAGTTCCAAAAGTGATTACATCCATTATTACATTAAATAATATGATGAACATTAAAAGTGCATAAAAATAATAAATGCAGCTCTCATTACTGAATAACTTATTTAATCTCCTATATAATGTCCATTTCATTTTCATAATTGTCTACCATAAAATTAAATATAAGTTCTTATTTTTGTCTATTTTTAATAGAAGTTCAACTTACCTTATTTATTTATTTAATAACTTCCAATTATTAAATATAAAAGTTAAAATATATGCTTACTTGAGACATTATTGTAAATGAAAAATGATCAAGATTATAAAAATTTGATTAATCAAAATAGAAATGTATTTCACAAACATTAAAAGGTTAAACAACAGCGATCATAAAGAGAAAGAAAGAGTATGTAGGATGAGTAAATTATCAAATATAAAATTTTGCAGGGTATATTCACTTAAATTGCATAAATATTTATGAAACTCATTTGTAAAGAAAGAACAAAACTTGAATAAAAAGTAACATCATTGTTGAATTTAACTGAATGCTTTTTAGACATTGATAAATTTCAGGAACATATGTTATTCTATTTAATCTGTATAAATTGTTAATTTATTAGTGAAATTTTATTTTTCTATTAAACTGCATAAATGCCAATGAAGTAATCTAATGAACTATTAGTGAATAGCAAACTGAAACTATATTAAAAATATGTTTTTTTGTTTTTTTTTTCAATTTTTTGAATTAAGAATGATTTTGTGGTAATGCAAAAATAAATAAATTAGTCCAGTGTAATATTAATAGTGTTTAACATGCTTTTTATATGTATTTTTAAAAATAATTCAAGATTCAAAATGAAAGAAACACTTTTAGTATTCTTGTATGTGAAATGTATATACAATAGTTTCCATTTATTACTTTACAAAAAAGTCAACATTATTAATTTATTTTAATTATATGACATTCATTTGAGAAAAAAAGTCTCTAAAATAGAAACAGGATATCCAATTAAGAGTATGAAGTTCATTTACATAATTTTTTTTTATTGTGAAATATACACATTTTCTGATTAAAAGATTCCTTTAGTAAACATTGCCATTATTATTCATCATTTTCATATATATTTTTAGAAATGAACTTTTATTTATTTATTTTATGAAATCTTTTTATGTCATTGTAATTTCATTATTTATAATTATCATGTTGTTAATAATACTCATGTAAATGAATTAAATGCTTGAAATATATATTGTTCTTATTATGTGTTTTGATCTTTTAATTTAAATAGGCCAAAGTAAACATAGACAAATTAATTAATGAAATTTCTAAGGAGATACTAAGTCATATAAATAACATCTTTTAAATAATACCAACTAAAAAAATTTTTGTATAACTTCCATTAATGGTTAAACCATGACATATAAACCAATATATTAAAACAAAAAATAATGTTTCCATAAAATTTTATTATAGGTCACAATATGTGTACATGAAAAAATAATAATAAAACAATCTGGATGAATATTAATCTTTATGACATTTCATTTGTGGCTTATACTATAAAACATTTTAATTTTATGGCAAAATATTAATGTGTCCATGGTAAATTATTCTCTAAAGTCATATAAACTCCCATGATGGACAATAAATATTTATAGTAACTTCAAAACTAGGAGGCTAAATTATAATTCATACTTTATTTTTCTAATATAAATATATAATGATAATTTTACATTTCATATCTCAAATAATTCCTTATCAAAATTTGAACATTCATCAAATACATATAATATTATTAATGAAATGTGAAGTATTTTTTTGATTATTAAATGTTAATTAAAATAAATTATCAATACTTTATATTTTCTTTCTTTTTAAATACTAAGTAGCATGGATTTTTCATTTATATACCTTAAATATCTCTATAAATTTTCAAGATTAATAATACCTACAATTATTTTGCAATTGACAATTAATGTGAATAATTTATAAAAATATACACTTATTTACTATAATTTTTTCCTCACAACAAATTTTTATTTCTACATACTCTTATAAACAATTTATGCAGTAACATTGATTAACATTTACCTTTAATAATTAACAGCTTAAATTTAATTTAAAGTATAATTTAGATGATTTATAATGTGAATATTTTATTATCTGCTAGACTATTTATTATTTATGAGACAAATCATACATTTTATAAAGTAAAAATCATTAGTAAATTATCTAAAATTACTGAAAATAGAACATAATTTTTTTTCAATTTTTGCTTTGAAATTTTCTAAATGACCACTATAATACATTGCTATGCTGAAGACTAAACATTAAAGTCTATGAATCTAACAAAAATTATCTTTTTTACATTTATAAATGACATAAAATTGTAATGATTTCAATAATTGCAAATAATGTTATACCTTGCCAAATATGTAATAGTAAAAAAAAAAAAAAAAAACATTCACAGAGCAAACAAATTCAGATACATTACCATGATAATTTTACAAGCTAGATTATTAAAAAATCATTTAAATGAACTTATAAATAATGACATTTTTGTTATATTAATGACAATTTATTTTATATGATAAGAAGTGATCTTTTATCTAATAAAATAATTGGCATTGCAAGAATACAAAGCAGGACATTATTAGCAAGTCCATTCAAATGATTATTTGAAGATTTAACTTGTAAATTAAACATGGTATCAAAATATATTAATTTTATATTTGATATCTAATAATATATATCAAATCTTGATATCTAATATATATATATATATATATATATATGTGTGTGTGTGTGTGTGTCTGTGTGTATGCACTTATGTGAATTATTTCTGGATTTTAAGAATGTATAAAAAAATTATTATATAATATACAAATTACTATTTATATACGAATAATTTAAAATTATATAAGAAATATATAAAATTAAATATGTGCTAGATGTTTTTTTTTTTTTTAAATCAAAGTTTTAATAAAATTTGTAAATAAATTAATGCAAAATAAATGACAGTTTTTGTTTGAGACTTTATTTCTGATAGAGCTTACAGATGCAAATTATGTCAGTCAACCCTAATAGTAGTTTTATATTTTGTAAATGATGTTTACATATAACTTCTTACTCATGGCCACTTTTAATTTTCAATATGAACTATTTTTTTTTATATTTTAAATATATTTTTCTAATAAAAAATATTTCATTTTCACACGTCGAATGTTACTTTATAGTACATTACTAATTTAGTATTTAACAAATGTGTATTTACACTGGGGATTGAAAGTATATGGAGGACATTGATCAAAGGCAAGTACCTTCATTATTCAGACATGATTTCTGCTTTACGAAAATGAATATTTTAGTCAGCATTTCGTTTTCCATACTTGTAATTTTCATTTACATATATATGTATGTAGCTATATATTTTTTTTCTATAAGTTAAGTCCAAAGAAATAACTCCAAACAATTTTTATCTTTTAAATCATCAATTTTAATCAATTAAAACCAACTAATGAAAATAAAATAATTTTATATAGTTTTGATCAGACTATAGTAATTTGATCACAAAAATTTACCAACCTGTTTAAATAATCAAAATATGTAACAATAGGAAAATAGAAAAAAAAAAATTAGTAATAAAAAAAATACCTTGTTTAATTTTTAAACTCTTAACAAAAATAAATTCAAACTATTTTGAAAAACAAAAAGCAAATATCTTTATTATAAAGTTGTTTGATTATAGATTAACCTAAAATTGTTATTTATTTTAATTAACTAAATCTTATTTTCCAAAACTTTTTTTAAAAATTATTTAATGAAAATAATCTTAATATCATAAAAAAAATAATTTTGTATTTCATTTCTAACTGTAACTAAAAAGAAAAAGAATTAAACCAATTTTATTTAGCTCAAAGATTGTTTTCTTTAAAAAAAAAGGCTTTTATTAAAAAAAATGTTTTAAAAACGAACTTGATTTGGTTATTGAATAGGCAAAACAAATATGTTAATGTTTATTTATTAAATAAATATTAAAATACAAATGTAATGTAAATAATTAACCTACATGTAATTAAAGGGGATTTGAAGCCAGACTTCCAAGATCTATTGGTTGTAGTGGATAGCTGTGGGGAGGTTAGAAGCTGGGTTCGATATCCCTTTAATTCTTAAATAAAAGTTTTTTATTTGTATTTTTACACATATATTAACAATTTACATGTAAATAGTTTAATGTGCCTAAAATATGTATAATGTTTGAGCCCATACATTTATAAAATGTTTAAATTAATCTAAATAAATTATTTTCTTGATTTTTTTTCTAAATACCCTTTTGACCTTGAACACAATGTTTTAATTCTTCTCTATGGCTTATAATTATTATAAAAATCCATATCATAGTATTATATCCTTACCATGATATTTCAATATAATCATTGCACTGTTAAATGCAATAGTATGTTGAATACTATCACCTCCATAACCAAATCTGTTTTTCTATCTTAAAAAAAAAACAATTAATTGATTGATGCTCACTTTTTGTGCTGAATTTATTAAAAAAATTACAATCTTAAAATACATATTTTATGTTATTCAAAATATGCAATTATGCTGTATCTTCATTTGGTTGTATACATGCCCATTTCCATTTAACATTTTTGTCAAAAAAATATTTTTGCATATTTGACAAGACTGTCTTCTTCATTTTTATTGTCATAATCAAATTTCTCTACAATACATTCATCCTTTAATTGTTTACAAATTCTAATATTAAAGTGAATCATGACAATTTTAAAAGGTTGTTTGGTTTCATCAAAAACCTTTTGTATATCCATATATAAATCATTCACTTCTTCACCAGAATAAAAACTTTGTCATGATATAAAACTGATTTATCTGAATTTTATATCTGTTATTAAGTTGAATAACTAATATTGTCAATCTGTCCATTACACCAATAATGTTGACAATGTTGTTCCTAATGTTGTTGTTATTTTTTTCTTATTATTTATAATGAATTTTAATTTGTATTTGTAAAATTTGTGACATTGTAATAGAGTGCTTGTCCACTTATTAAATCAACTGTCTCTTGAATTTTTCTTCTAACTTCACAAAGTGCAATAATATCTTGCATTTAAGCTTGCATTTAAGTGATTACTAGATGGAGCTTACCATTATCTATAATCAAACTTTATTTTATAAATACCAAAAAAGAAAAAAAAAATCAAAATCTAATTTTTGGAGACCCAGCGCTCCACTAAGATGAGCCATAAGCTCAAAACAAATTGGTCTGAATATGGGGACTCACAATAGAGATTTTGAATTCTTTCTCTTTTGGCACTTATAAAATAAAGCTTGATTAGAGCTGTTGGTAAGCTCCATCTCTCTCTCTCCCTCTCTCTCTCTCTCTCTCTCTCTCTATATATATATATATATATATATATATATATATATATATATATATATTATTCGATGTCTGTATTTTTTCAAAGTAATATACATAATTATATAATTGATTATTTATAAATACATAAAAAATTATCCACTTAGGAACTTTTTTGATTACCCTAGTAATCTTTGTCAACTAACACATTGAAAGGCTAACCTTCTCACAATTCCATGATCTTAACATTTTCTGCCTGTCTGTTAATTAAGTTATGTTTGTAATTGTATATTAGCATAGCTTCCTTTATTGTTATTTTTTCTCATTTTTGCAATATATTTACATTATTAAAATTGAAGTCAAAACCATAAATACATGACTTATTATGGTCGTAAAAAACAGATGCTGAAATATTATTATCTACTTTACAATTTGTTTTGATTTCTGAACATGTTTTAATAACAACACATGCTCTTTATATCTTTTTTCAAACTTACATCTCAATTCACCTATATGTCCACTGCCACACTTAAATATCCATTTATAAATGAAATGGTGACATTTATTGCAAATATACACTTGACTTTACTAATCTGAATATCTTTGTCCAAATCTAAATGAGTGTATAAAATAGATGTCATTGGATTTTTTTTCTTAATTAATGTAGCACTATTCAAAAGATATGAAAGTATTATTTCCACCTTTTAAAAATATTTTAATTTTTATATAAGATAATGTGCATGGATTTATGTCATTATGATACCTTTGTTTAGGTCCATTTGCTGCATTGAGGACATCATAAAAATATAGACCACACTTCAGCAAATGATTGTATTTATATATTTATTTTGTAGTTTTAATCCATTATTTGTTTAAAAGTTATCTTGTTTGTTCTTAAACTTCAAGCCAACAAGCAGAAATATCAGTTTCATATTTATCAAATCAAATTACAAACAAAGCCTGATTCATTAAACTATTGAGAAATATGTGCAACATAGCTGCAGAATTATTTTTAACTTCAAAACAAATAATGATTTGTGAAAACCAATATTACTTTTATTGTAAGTCTTGAAATATTTACAAAAGGTATTATTGCTAATGTGGGAGATTACTATAATAAATGTAAGTATACAACCAATTATTACTGACACAATTGGGGTTAGATGGATAAAAAATATTGTTAAAATATTAAAATTGATGTATAAATGTAGATGGTTAAATGATAAAAAAAATTGTATTGTAATGTGGCTCAAATTAGGATCAAGATTCTTTTGAATATATATATATATATATATATATATATATATATTATATATTGTTTATATATATATATATATATATATATATATATATATAGGTGAGAAACAGAAAAAATATATAACACTAGACTAAAATGTCTATAAAATAATTTAAACTCCCCAACGCCCTACAGCTATACTATTTCAGCATACTTACCCTTTAAACCAACAAAAAAAAGACAGTTTAATGCCTCATTTTTTGGAATGGGTTGCAAAATTCAAGTTTTTTTTTTTTTTTTTTTGTATAAGGGGATAACTGCGGAGCGTTTAAAATATTTCAATAAATATTTGAAAATTCATAGCATATTTTTTTAAAACCTAGATTATATAAAGTTTAAATATTAAAATAATTATAATTAAATGTTGGATATTTTGTTTGTTTTTTTTTAAAAAAACTTTTTAGCATAATATAATAAATCCCAAATTCACACAAATAATTCGTTAATAACGAAAAACCAAATATCCGTCAAGAAATCCAAGATTGGTTTTTAAAAAGTGCACATATAACTTTACTTGATTCAATATTTAGATGGTCATATTTACCTCTAGATTTTCTTATAAAAACTTTCTAAAGTATTAAGTAAATTGTAATTGTAATGAGAAAAGCGTTAGAAAACTTTGTCTTACGAAAGTACATTTACCTTTTTCAAACAACTACAATTTTATTAAAATCCATAATGGTCTAAGTGATTTCATATAATAGCTAATGTAATGTATTTGAAATATATATATATATATATATCGGTGTGTGTGCAATTTGAAAATTGAAATGGTGAGGTATGTAGATAGATAGATAGAAAGATAGATAGGTATTTAACTAAATATAAATGTAGATGGTTAGATAGATAAACACATACTGTGATGAATGAATATATGTAGATAATAGATAGATAGGGAATTGATGGTTGGATAAATATGTGAATATGTAGACTGATAAACATATAAATAGAATAATAAGTGTGTATATATATATATATATATATATATATATATATATATATATATATATATATATATATATATATATATATATATATATATATATAAATTAATGATTAAGCCACTACAAAAAATGGGTTATATAAATTGTAAATCAAAAGTACCAATGAAGCATAAGATGGTAAGTTTTAGATCTTTTTTGTTTCAGAATGAAAAATTATTTCATTACCAAAGTGATAAACGTAAAAAATATTGAGATATTTGCCAAGAAATTGCTTGACGTTTGTTATAAAATGGAACAAATAAGCAATACTTTATGTCAATTTAAAAAAAAGTTATAATGATTTCAAGGAAATGAAGACTAATAGTAAACAATGGATATCTATTCCCTTTATTTCAAATCCATAAGTGATATTTTTTTAAGGATGTATATAAGAATGTGTTTAATGTTTCATTCTACGTTCCAAACAATATTAATAAATTAGTCAATAATTCTAAGGATGTCATACCTATCAAGCAGGAAAAAATGTCATATATCAAATTTTTTGTGATTGTATGCTATCACATATAGGTGAATCTAGGTACAGTATTGAGAAGAGATTAAGGGAGCATGAATTGTTATATAAGTGTGTAAAATGTACAAATAATGGTGATTTAATATCTCCTTCAGTTTTTTTTTTTGATCATGAAAAAACACGTAAATATAAATTTAAATTTGATTTTGAAAATGTGAAAATTCTTCATGAAGAGAGGAACCATAATAAAAGAAAAATTAAGGAGGCATTTTTTATAAATAGAAATAAAATGCATTTAATAAATAGGAAAGCTACTAATATTAAAATACGAGATTAGTGGAATTTGAATTGATGATGTTTACTTCAGCTTTGTTTTTTTTTTTTAATTTAATGGCAGTTGAGGCTGGTTTAAGAAATTAACCAAAAGTACTTCTATACGTTTAATGATTGTTTATAATAGTTTGTTACCATTAAAATTATTATTTTATATATATATCCTCGAATTCACAACTCATCTAGTCTAGACAAAATATAAACTTTAAAACACTACAGATGATTTCACTACTACCAGCAGACTTCTCAAGTGTAAAGAACTACAATATAATAACATATTTAAAGTAACCATTAACCACAATTCCACTAATTTTCCATACATCCTTAATGTTAAATGAACTCCTAAATAATTTAATTGCTTCAGAATCATACACTTTTATCAATAAAGATTCTTTAATTCTTCTTTTTATTTTATTTCTCACAAAGAGGACAACGTTAGCTTTATCAAAACAGAGACACCGGCTAAACTATTAATTTTGATAAAGCTAAGATTGTCTTTTTTGAGAAAAATGAAATCAAAAGAAGAATTAAAAATATTCTGAAGCAATTAACTTATTTTGAAATTCTTTTAATTAAGCAGTTTTGCGAAGCATCTTATTTGATTAGTCAAAATGTTTTTTATTTTTTATTTTAATAAGGACAACGTCAACAGAAATATGGGCTTTTGATACGTCTGGAACGTAGCTTTCTAATGGTGTATTTAAAAAAGAATTCAATAAAAATTGATTTTTTATTAATTTTTTTCATAACAGGCACATTTCATTTCTTTTTGATCAATTTTCTAATTTTCACAAAACAATAAAGACAGAAAACGTTTATCGGCCTCATGAGTTAGACAAAACGAATTAAAAATATACTGATCATTCACAAACAAGACCTTAACGTAATTGCAGAATATGGGTCTTGTAAGTATATAATTTTATTTTTTGAATAATATTTTTTTTAATTATTTGAAACATGATTTAATTTTGATTAATTTTCATTTGTGTTGGTGTATTTGTATATAAATTCTATAATATTTATTTGTGCTCATGTTATACATTATATGAATTCATATGTACAGTAATTTTGTGTGTATCTAATCCAAGTTTGAGGCAAACTTATTTTATAAAAATAATGATTCTCAAAAGATTTAATAATTTATTATTCATATTATATTTACATGATGTGTTTGTGTTTACTCTTGTGTGTTTTATATCAAGTAATGATTCACATACATAGAGCACTGCAGTGTAAATATTAAAAACTAATAAACAAATGTGCAGAAATATTGTAGTTAATAAAGCATTCACAAAATTTATCGAGCATAGTACTATGTGAAAATATAAACAAATAAAACCAATAAATAGAAATTTCAAATGATATTTGTGTAGTAATAGCCACAATGATTATGCATATACCACATGGAATTGTATAGGCAGGCAAAGAATCAAATTCTGATTCTTCCATATACCTTGATATGTATGCTGTCGAGTCACTAGTTTTGCCATGTCATTCATTACATTATTTTCAAGTCTATAAATAACAAATGACCATATGTGCAAATAAATTATATCTATGTAATACAATAAATATAACAAGATAGCATCATTGGCATGCAGAAAAAATATAAACATCACTGGTGTGCATAGAGAATATAAACATCACTGATGTACACAAAAATTTAAAAAGAAGAGATGAAACTCATTTTATCAGTGATACAAACAGTTGCCTACAATTTCTAGTCTTAGATAGACAAGAAGCCAATTGTTATGATGACAAATGCATATCTATCTTCTGGAAATGATTTGCTTGTGTCTTTTATTGGAATGAATCTTTTTCTTATAGACACCTTTGACATTTATCAACATTTTGAGTACAAGATAAGAATGAAGAATTCTTATGCAATAATTTTTCGAGATTCTAAAGCTATAGATTATCACATGTAAGATTTATTGTACGAGTCAAAAATGTATGTCCATCCAATATGATTCAGAAGGTAAGCAAAATTATCCCAAATCCAATCAGACCTGAGATACACAGGTCAGGAACATATATTTTTTACTCCACGTTTCTTTGTAAAATAATTCATATCTCATATTGATCTCTGGGTAGCTCTTTGAAAACATGATAAGATGAAAATTGTATTCTGACAAATAGATAACAGAATCCTGATTTATTGTTTCTTTCACATAAATAATTTATCATTATCTATTGGATTATTAATATTATATCATCTTCCCTTGCATCTTAATCAGTAAAATCCAAATCCAGTCAACAATGAAATCTACTTTTCTTTAATTTAAACTATACAATTCCAAGATAAAATTTTAAAAAAAAAGATATATGGAATTGATATAGTGATTTTCTTAAAGAGAATATTAAAGGAATGTCTATGATTTCTTCTTACTATGAATGATTCCACAACCTCATAACTGTGTACTCCCAAAGAGTGTCTATTACTAAAGTACAGTGAAAATAATTCATTCCTGGTTGAAACAAAAGTAGCAATATTTTAAAGCCAATTTCTTAACAATGATCTAAAATTACTGAAAAATTTGTAAAAAAAAAAAAAAACATTAGATAATCCAAGAATAATGACAAAAAAAGCATGAAAATATGAAACTTTGCAAGCTGTCTTCATAAGTTCTGCTTACTATTACTGCAAATTTGGTTAATATAAAATATCTCTGAAAATAATACTGTCACTGCTAACAATATTTCAGTTTTCATATATCAGATATTTAAATATGCTATTCAAGGAATGAGGAAAAGTATCAATAGATTAAGATTTCTAGCTTCTGTTTTACAATTATCCTCTAATACCCAGCATGACAAATTTTACCTTGCCCTTGATTGTTGTAAATAGGAACATACACAAATTCAGAAACATACAACCAGAGTTTCAGTAAAATTATAACTTAAACCTGAAGAATTTTAAGCAACCTAGTAACTAAATTATAGCAAAACTGCATCAGTCTTAAAATCAAATAAACCCAGAAATGACCCCCAAATCTCTCACCAATATCATTATTATGTAGTTACAATAATGTATTTTAACAAATCATGTTAATAAAAATTTTGTCAATAGAAAAAAATTATCTATCTATTTTAAATTAATAAAATATAAATAAATCAAAATATTTTTTCTTTTTTTAAATTTATCTATCAAATAATAAATTTTAAAATTTATATTTAAATATTTCAATATATATAAATATTTAAAAATAAATAAAATATAATATTTTTATAAATTTAAAGAAATTAATTTATTTTTAATTTTAAATTATATTTTTTTTTTAAATTTAAATACTATTTTAAAACAAATTTTTTAATAAAAATAATCATAAAAAATTTCAAAATAAAATAAAACAAAATACAAAATATATATATAAAAATTATATAAAATAATTCAATAAATATTCAATAATTAAAAAACAATAAATAATTTTAATACCACTATATCATTATTTATATTATACCCCTTTTTCACCCTTCCTTAAGCTGAGAGATATTAGTTGAGAAAAATGTCAAACCATCAAACATCACATGATCACCATTTTTATGCTTACACAAGCTGTTTTCACAGAGGCAAAACTCTCCATACAGTAGCACCACTCAGTGCAAGTTAGAGTGATCAAGGTATGCAGGAAAGATTGTACTCCTCATTGATGAAAGGAACGAGATAAAAACTAATCTGGGGATATTGGATGAGTACACATTTAGATAGAGCTATTGTATGGAGAGTTTTGCTTCTGAAGGGAAATGTTTCTATAAACAAATTTTTGTTTCAAAAATTAATACTAAAATTGTTGTCTACATCTATTGATATTTCTTCAATTTATAATTCACTTTGTTTGATTCTAAAAGTTTACAATTCTTTTAAATATCAAAATAGTTTCCAATAAAAAAAATCAAGTGATAGTAAATGATAATTTGTAGCAGATACACAATTTTATAGAATAATCTTCGACTGGTTTTTATTCTCTCATAATAAAAATTAATATTTACAACTTTAAATTGATTCAAAATATTTCTAAATTTATTTAATATATTAATTATGCAAGAATGTCATCTATATTGATAATATTGCTTTAACATTTCAAAATAGATTATCTGTTAAAACAGAAAATTATCGCAATAAGGAAATGAGGATATTGGAAAACTTTTACAAAGATTTGGGACTTACTTCTCATCCAGTAATGACACTACAATCATTTTTTTAACTAAACAAAGTGCAAAACTTTACATTCTAAAGACAATCATTTATATTAATAATATAAGATAAATTTTCCCCTTTGCTACCTATATATAATCTTAGATTGTCGTCTATCATATTTTTTCACTTAATTAACATTTGATCTAAATTAATTTTTATAAATAAACTCCTTGCTAAGATGGCTGGTAAGAGTTATTATGCAAGTAATTTATAGATAACTTGTGTAGCACTACCATATTATGTTGGTGATAATTGTACTTCTACTTGAAAATTTCCACATTAAATTTATGAATATTTATTTAGGAATTACTATAAAAAATATAAACTATCACACACAAATGTATTCCTTTGCTCTATTAAAAAAATTACCTTATAGAAAATATATAAAAGGCTTTCATGTAAATCAAACATGCTAATACTTCAGAATATAGTTTTTCCATCTAAGATTCATATCAAAACAAAATCTCTTTTTGAATGTTTATCCAACAACCTATATAAATTAAGTATAAACATTGATATGAGGTTATAAATCATTTTTTCCTGATATAATTATAAAGCCAACTAGCTTTAAATTTCATATTCCTATGAACAGATTCAAAACAATTCAATATTGTTGTGCTCAGCTGCTTTATAAATAAATTTTAATAACCACTAATCTACGTAGATGCAAATAAAAAAAAAAAATAAACCACATAGGTAATGACTATTATATCTATGGCTATTCTGGTAAAAGTTATGGATTTAATAATTCCATTATTTTATCTACCTTCCAGTTATAAGAATAACTACATGGTTCCTTTTAATATTTTGTTAATCATTAAATTTCCAAAAATAAATATTTTTTGGTTTTATTTTTAGAGAGATCAGAGATTTTAATGCAAGTTGTAATTCTTATTATATTAGTAAAGATGATTATTAATTTATATTATTATCTGTAGCTTGGTAAGTTTATTTAATGTTGCATATTCATATCAACGATATTAATTATAAAAATCATAATACAAACTTAAAATTGAGACCACTGAAAGATTATATGTTAAGAGAATGTGTTATATTGATTTAATTATAAATAAATATTAACTATATTTAAAATGAATACAAACACTGTTCATATTTTTTTTAAATAAATTGAAAATTTGAAACCCATATATACGTACATACTTTTAATCACTTAAAATAAATACATAGATCATAATATCTGTTATAATCATCTAATTATATATTAAAAATAGAGAGTGAATTTTTCTATCTGAATATTTAAATATAATCTGTGTATATACATGGCCATTTAATAAAAGATTATCTATGTTACAGACAAATAGTATGTGTTAATTTAACTATAGTTATTTTTTATTTACAGTTATTATCATTACAGTATGAACATTGTACTTCGAATGCAGTACAATTATATATATTAAATTAGAAAATATTTTTGATCACATTTTCAAATTTCAAATAAACTTTAGTCGACTGACTTACTTGCGAAAAAGAATAATCTTATAAACGTAAAAAAATTCTTTTTAACATTTTAAATTCAGTTATCTTATTACAAGTATTTAAAGTTAAATTCTCCAACTTATTTAACAAATATGCCGACGTCAGATCTCTAAATCATTGTTAAAACCTTAACTGGGAAAACTTTAAACATTAAAAAAGTATATATAAAAATATCAATAATTTTATTTTATAAAGAAAGATATATGTAATATACTCTATTATTTTATAAATCAATTATTAAAAAAATCATTTAATATGTGTCGACTGCAGACAAGAAATGATTGAGTGTCATGAAAGAAGTTTAAGATTTTACATAATCAATAATTCAAAGTTTAAATATTCGTTTGTTAAATATCGAAAATTCTAAGTAGTGGAGTAAATTATTTCTTAAAATCAATAATAAAAATTTCAATTTCTTGCAACATGTAATGTAACGCACACATAAACTCAGATGTTGCATAATTCATTAATTTCCACGTTCTGCTTACAGAATTTTCAGTATTTAATAAAACAACGATAATAGGAGTCCCGAGTTCTTAAATAAATTCTGAGCAACAAAATAAGGAACAGGTTCTATATTTTTTACACTACGCTGTAAAAATGAAACTTAAATATAGGTATTTGAATTACGTAAACGTGTTTATCGTCATTGTCTCCAAATAATATTATAATAACAACTATTTTCTCTTTAATAAAAATGCTATTTTTATAAAATATTCGAATTTTTAGTTATAAAATTCTCAGATAAATGAAGCGACGATTAACATATCATCACACAAATAGATGTTGGGAGAGTAACAATATCATTACCTATATAGGACATGATACAATATCAATATTAATATCTATATAGATGAAACAGTAACAGAATTAAAATTCATATAGATGGTGAGACAGTAACAACATCAACATCCATAGAGATGATGATAAAAAACAAAATCTTTATCCACATAGATGAAGAGACAGTACCAATATCATCATCAATATAGATGAGGATGAGAATGACAATATTATCATCCAACTAGATGGTAAGATGGTGACAATATCATCATGCATTTATTTAATTATAATTTATACTGTTGAACAAAAGCATCTACATGAACATTTCAGATTTTTCAATCTTCATCTTTTTGTCTCGATATCATTTTACACATATTCTCATCTCTTCATACTTTTTACAAATAGTCATTTAAAAAAAAATTGCATCTTTTTACAACCAAAAATATGACTATACTAACTCCATGTCAGAACAGTAAGTAAAAAAAAAAGATTCCAATTTACAATCGTCAATATGCTAACTGAATTAATGCTAATGAATTAATGGAGTTACCTGTTTTCAACCTCAATTTGTAAACAAGATTTATTTATTAATAAATAAAATACTGAATTATAAAAAAACCTACTATCCAACATTGAATGTTTCTCTCTGTAGAATTAGATTAGATAGTTCTCTATCAGTTTCAAACTGTTTAATAAATCAGAAACATTAGATAAACTTACTAATATATATATATATATATATATATATATATATATATATATATATATATATATATATATATATATATATATATATATATATATATATAGAGAGAGAGAGAGAGAGAGAGAGAGAGAGAGAGATCGCAAATAAACTCTTATGAAGCTTTGCAGAATATCCCCAACCCCAGACACATTTCTGCTATTGGCTTCCTCAGTGAGGTGCTAGGATATCCAAGGATTAGATTAAAAATACCAGGTTAAGCCCAGTATTTTATCTAATGGATAACTATTAAGTAGAATATCTGAATTTTTCAGACATTCATATGTTTTCCAATCCAGCTATCAAACTTATATAGCTTTATGGTACTGAAACAAGTTCAGATACATTATACACTAATAACATTAGGAATATAAAATCACCAAATCCCTAATAGCAAAAAATAAAATTACAAAAAAATCAAATCATATATCACATGACCTATTTTAACAAACTTGTATTACAAATGTTATATATAGAGCTAAAAAGAAGTTATTAACAAGCTTTGCAAAATATCCCCAACCCCATAGTATTTTCTGCTACTGGCTTCCTCAGTGAGGTGCTAGGATATTCAAGCATTACATTAAAATACCAGTACAAGCCCAGTACTTTATTTAATGGATAACTATTAAGTAGAAAATCTGAAATTTTCAGACATTCATGTCTTCCAATCCTGCTAATTTAAATAGCCATATTAGCCATATAGGACTGAACCAAGTTCAGATACACCATATATTAATAACTTTAGCAATATAAAATTGCCAAAGCTTTAATAGCAAAAATCAAATTACAAAAAATTTAAATCATATATCATATATAACATTTGTAATACAAGCTTGTTAAATTAGGTCATGTGACATATGACTTGATTTCTTTGTAATTTTATTTTTTGCTATTAAGTTTTTGGCGATTTTATATTGCTAATATTATTAATCTATGTTGTATCTGAACATGGTTCAGTCCCATATGGCTATTTAAGTTAGATACCTGGATTGGAAAGCATAGGGAGGGTGAAAATTTCAGATTTTTTATTTAATAGATATCCATTAGAAAAAGTGTTGTGCTTGTCTTGATATTTTTAATCTAATGCTTGAATATCCTAGTACCTTATTGAGGAATCCAGTAGCAGAAACCTGTCTGGGTTTGGGGATATTCTGCAAAGCTTGTTAAGAGCTTATTTGCAAGCTTTATATATAACATTTGTAATACAAGCTTGTTAAATTAGGTCATGTGGCATATGACTTGATATATATATATATATATATATATATATATATATATATATATATATATATATATATATATATATATATATATATATATATATATATATATATATATATCAAAACTACCCCAAATCTAAAATTAAACCAGACCAGCATTAAAATAATATTAAAACACAACCTAAGGTTTCACTGCTACAAGCTGACTTCTCAAGTGTAAAGAACTACAAAAAAACCACACATTATATATACTATTAAAAACTACCCACAAATCCATTCACATCCCATCCACCCTTAATATTAAAAGAACTCTTAAATAAGTTAATTTCTTCAGAATAACAAATTTTCAATAATAAAGACTCTTTAATTCTTCTTTTGATTTCATTTCTCTCAAAGAAGACAACCTTAGCTTCATCAAAATCAATAGTGTGACCTGTATCTTTTTCATGGACATACAAAGCAGAACTAAGATATCTATTTTTAACTCTACTTTTATGAACCTTTATTCTTTCATTTAAACTCAAACTACTATGACCTATGTAAACCTTCTTACAAAATAAACAAGGAATAAAATATACCACACCAGGAATAGTCTTTCTATCAAAAACTTCTTTTGTATTATTTAATAAATTATTCAATGTAACACCCCTTTTCCAAGCAATTTTCTTATTTCCAAACAATTTACTATTTCTACACACAATTTTATAAGAAGACAATTTAAATGGCAAAGAAATAAAATCATATTTTCCTTTAACCTTTACATCCTTACAAATATTACTATTAAATAAAATACTTTTAACAAATTTATCAGAGTATCCAACACTCAAATAATCTTTATAAAATTGATATTTCTGAAACAAAGCTACCCCACTAGAATTATTTAATTTAATATTCCTATGACAATAATTCCTTAAAGCAGCTACTTTATGAGATACAGACTGATAGCTATCAGGTTTAATTATAGATCTTAATTCTTTACTTTTAACTAAATGACTGCACAATAAACAATTAGTTTCTATATTTCTAATCACCAAAAGATCTAAAAATTTTAACTTACCAAAATCTAACCCCCCTCCTTCTAACACAAATTTTATAGAAGGATCAAAACAATTAAACTCATTTACAAATTCCTTCAATTTATCATTCTCAACTACAAATAAACAATCATCAACATATCTGACAAATAATTTTACATATATATATATATATAAAATACATATTTTGCGGGTTCATCCGTGTTAAAAACTGTTAATATCAATACACTGACGTTTCGACTTGGTCACACAAGCCATCCACAGAGTTATAAAAAGGTAGAAAGACGGTTGTAGAGGCGCTACAATCACTGGTTTGAATAAAACATTAAAAATCCCACCAATAGCAAAAATGTTAAATTTAAGAATGTTTTTTAAAGAAATCTTTCCAAATAGGAGGAAGTTTGCACGTATCATCTCGCTTATTGATACAATCTGGCCTTTTAAGTATCTCAATGGCTTCTCTGATTTTGCATTGGTAGAGATTATCACATCTGGATATGACCCTGGTACTAGAAAAATCTATTTTATGACCTGAATCTATAGTATGGAGTGAGAGTGCTGATGATGATGAGTGTTGTTTAACTGCATTAGCATGCTCATTTCTCCTAACACTGATGCGACGATTACTCATACCTATGTAAGAAGCTTTACAATTTTTACATGAGATTTGATAGACACCATGAGATTCAAGAGGGATTGAATCCTTAGGCTTGGTTATTATATTGCTGATCTTTTGATGAGCAGAAAATGCTGTATCTATATTATAGCATTTTAATATACGTACGATACTGTCTGTAGTTCCTTTTACATATGGAACACAAATCCTAATAGCTGACTTATCATCTTTTTGTTTCATATTTTGTCTATTTTGGGCTTGAAATAAGGCTTTTTAATGTTTTATTCAAACCAGTGATTGTAGCGCCTCTACAACCATCTTTCTACCTTTTTATAACTCTGTGGATGGCTTGTGTGACCAAGTCGAAACGTCAGTGTATTGATATTAAAAGTTTTTAACACGGATGAACCCGCAAAATATGTATTTTATATATTTAACCCGTGCAAATCTTCGTTTTAACATATATATATATATATATATATATATAATTATTCAAAACAATACAATAATTAATACAGTAACAATATTTTAAACAAATATATACCAATTTAATAGAAGTACTTTCAACTATCTATGTAGTCGTTGTCAACTAGACTCAAATTGTATTAGAAAAAAACGTTACAAATTTAAACAAAAGCAATACGTCATACATCAATTTTCCCACAATTCATTAATTTTTATATTGGCTGTCTGTCTATTTATCAACTGTTGCTTTTCACTTTTTATTAACATAGCTTCTTTAATTTTGCGTTTAAAACGCAAAATTAAAGAAGCTATGTTAATAAAAAGTGAAAAGCAACAGTTGATAAATAGACAGACAGCCAATATAAAAATTAATGAATTGTGGGAAAATTGATGTATGACGTATTGCTTTTGTTTACATTTGTAACGTTTTTTTCTAATACAATTTGAGTCTAGTTGACAACGACTACATAGATAGTTGAAAGTACTTCTATTAAATTGGTATATATTTATTTAAAATATTGTTACTGTATTAATTATTGTATTGTTTTGAATAATTATATATATTTTATTATAATTGGAATACAGACATTGATTAATAATATATATATATATATATGTCCAAAAGATGGCGCTATACCAAAACCGCCGAACAAGTGTAAGATTTGTTTTACATAAACGAAAAAAGAGTCAGAAATTAACTACCTCTTTCATTTGCTCACTCCCAGATCAGCTGATTTCAAGCTGGTTTGCTATCCTCAGTGGGAGATAGAGTATAGAAACTAGATCTAAACACTGACTCTCAAGTGTTTATGCAAAACGTTTCTATCAGATTGCAAGCGTGAATTTTTCAGACCGGAAAAGTCTTCAAACCCAGCCTAGCAAGCTAGATATTTATATGGGTCTGATCTCAGTTCAGAATCACCGTATAATCAAAGTCTCTGCAATATATATCATTGCAAGAAAACTCTAAAGGTACATTTATGAAAAAACAAATACAAGTTAATCACGTAACCTGCTATGACTTGTTATTTATGTCCAAAAGATGGCGCTATACCAAAACCGCCGAACAAGTGTAAGATTTGTTTTACATAAATGAAAAAAGAGTCAGAAATTAACTACCTCTTTCATTTGCTCACTCCCAGATCAGCTGATTTCAAGCTGGTTTGCTATCCTCAGTGGGAGATAGAGTATAGAAACTAGATCTAAACACTGACTCTCAAGTGTTTATGCAAAACGTTTCTATCAGATTGCAAGCGTGAATTTTTCAGACCGGAAAAGTCTTCAAACCCAGCCTAGCAAGCTAGATATTTATATGGGTCTGATCTCAGTTCAGAATCACCATATAATCAAAGTCTCTGCAATATATATCATTGCAAGAAAACTCTAAAGGTACATTTATGAAAAAACAAATACAAGTTAATCACGTAACCTGCTATCACTTGTTATTTATGTCCAAAAGATGGCGCTATACCAAAACCGCCGAACAAGTGTAAGATTTGTTTTACATAAACGAAAAAAGAGTCAGAAATTAACTACCTCTTTCATTTGCTCACTCCCAGATCAGCTGATTTCAAGCTGGTTTGCTATCCTCAGTGGGAGATAGAGTATAGAAACTAGATCTAAACACTGACTCTCAAGTGTTTATGCAAAACGTTTCTATCAGATTGCAAGCGTGAATTTTTCAGACCGGAAAAGTCTTCAAACCCAGCCTAGCAAGCTAGATATTTATATGGGTCTGATCTCAGTTCAGAATCACCATATAATCAAAGTCTCTGCAATATATATCATTGCAAGAAAACTCTAAAGGTACATTTATGAAAAAACAAATACAAGTTAATCACGTAACCTGCTATCACTTGTTATTTATGTCCAAAAGATGGCGCTATACCAAAACCGCCGAACAAGTGTAAGATTTGTTTTACATAAACGAAAAAAGAGTCAGAAATTAACTACCTCTTTCATTTGCTCACTCCCAGATCAGCTGATTTCAAGCTGGTTTGCTATCCTCAGTGGGAGATAGAGTATAAAAACTAGATCTAAACACTGACTCTCAAGTGTTTATGCAAAACGTTTCTATCAGATTGCAAGCGTGAATTTTTCAGACCGGAAAAGTCTTCAAACCCAGCCTAGCAAGCTAGATATTTATATGGGTCTGATCTCAGTTCAGAATCACCATATAATCAAAGTCTCTGCAATATATATCATTGCAAGAAAACTCTAAAGGTACATTTATGAAAAAACAAATACAAGTTAATCACGTAAACTGCTATCACTTGTTATTTATGTCCAAAAGATGGCGCTATACCAAAACCGCCGAACAAGTGTAAGATTTGTTTTACATAAACGAAAAAAGAGTCAGAAATTAACTACCTCTTTCATTTGCTCACTCCCAGATCAGCTGATTTCAAGCTGGTTTGCTATCCTCAGTGGGAGATAGAGTATAGAAACTAGATCTAAACACTGACTCTCAAGTGTTTATGCAAAACGTTTCTATCAGATTGCAAGCGTGAATTTTTCAGACCGGAAAAGTCTTCAAACCCAGCCTAGCAAGCTAGATATTTATATGGGTCTGATCTCAGTTCAGAATCACCATATAATCAAAGTCTCTGCAATATATATCATTGCAAGAAAACTCTAAAGGTACATTTATGAAAAAACAAATACAAGTTAATCACGTAACCTGCTATCACTTGTTATTTATGTCCAAAAGATGGCGCTATACCAAAACCGCCGAACAAGTGTAAGATTTGTTTTACATAAACGAAAAAAGAGTCAGAAATTAACTACCTCTTTCATTTGCTCACTCCCAGATCAGCTGATTTCAAGCTGGTTTGCTATCCTCAGTGGGAGATAGAGTATAGAAACTAGATCTAAACACTGACTCTCAAGTGTTTATGCAAAACGTTTCTATCAGATTGCAAGCGTGAATTTTTCAGACCGGAAAAGTCTTCAAACCCAGCCTAGCAAGCTAGATATTTATATGGGTCTGATCTCAGTTCAGAATCACCATATAATCAAAGTCTCTGCAATATATATCATTGCAAGAAAACTCTAAAGGTACATTTATGAAAAAACAAATACAAGTTAATCACGTAACCTGCTATCACTTGTTATTTATGTCCAAAAGATGGCGCTGTGATTTCTCGCTTGCTCCCATTGCTTGTATTAGCTTAACAATTTTTACACAGTAGCCTGATTTTTTTAAAAAAAAGATAAATGAAAAAAAAAGGGAAATAGTTAATTAATAAATAGGATATAAAACAGTTGATAATGTTGTTATATGTGGCAAGTTAATATAGTTATATGTGAAAACTAAGTCACATATTTGTAATTGTGTTAGATATATGATGTGACATTTCTCTTAAATAAATGTAGGTTGTTATTTAAAATAATAATTGATAATGTTATTAATTGTGCCACAAGATATCATTTGTTTTATTTTTTTAAGTTTATAGCATAATAATTGAGTTTCTAATAAATAAAGTAAACAGTGTGAAATTGATTTAAAGTTAATCTTTAAAGTTTTTTTAAAACATTCAGATAATAATTAAATTTATAGTGTAAGTTAGCCTTAAACTTATTAAAATCTATTTTAATGTAATATTCTCAAATATTTTATTTGTAATCATTAAAAGTTCTAATTAAATATTTAAAGGTAAATGAGTAGTCAAGGTAAAGGTTTAAAAGTAGATATCATTTCCCTTTGTGAGTGTTTGTATATATAAATATATAAAACCTGTTTTCTATTCAATTAAATAATTTTGATTTAAGTTATATCAACTCCTTAAAAACAATAAAAAAATAATAAATAAGTAGTTATAATATTAACTTAAAAGCAAAGTGAATGAATAAATAATTATTAATTTAAATTTTGGATGTAAATATTCTAATGTATTTCAGTTAATAAATGAGACAATTTTAAATTTTATATCAGTATTTTTATTTTTTATTATATATAATATTTTTTTATTAATGTCATAAAAGAAACATTGTTAAGTTCTCTAAATTAAGGTCATTATATCACATAGTATTTGAAATATCTAGATTAATTTGATGTCATTTATTAATTGATTTGTCTTATAGCTGGGTTTTTAAAAATTACATTTTTTTAAAAAAATATATTTTGTTTATTGGTTATTAAAAAAAAATTGACAACTGAAATTTGAGTGGGGGGTACAAAATAAAATTGAATATAAAAAGTAAAATTTTGTTTTTTTTTAGGTTGGTCTTTAATGATTATTAGAATCTGCTCTGAAATCTTCTCTGGCACAAGTTTGAAAAGTATTAATTTTTTTTTAAATCTCTTTTTTTAAAAAAAAAAAGTCTTGTAAATTATATCTTAATATCATGTCATCTACAATTCACTGTTGTTAAGGATAGATAACTCATTTCTTTTAATTCTGACTTTCAAGTAGGTTTCTAAATTTTGTAAAATTCTTCAAGAAAATTTTATCATAATCACTAATTGTTTTATCTTCAATACTAACCACATAAATAATTTCTACTATAAAATAAGTTTAACCATATGCAGTTATTATATTTATTGGTGAACTATTATTACATAAAACTATTTACCAGTTTATATTTACTTAGTTATCCACTAGATAGGATAAATCTAAGAAAAGGAAAATTAAAGTACAAGCTATATATTTTTAAAATGTTAAATATGCTTTGTATTAATTTTGCCTGCTGCTAATTAAAATCTTTTATATTATATCAATCACCTGCTTCTACCTCAGTTTTGTAAAATATTTTATATGGAAATTACTTAGAGAATAATGTTTTATAAAAGAAAAGTGCTTATAATATTAATAACATTTTAAAAATGATTACTGTGCTGGAGCTCTTCTTTTAAGTTCTAATTTTGGAAGATAGTTCTTGAGTAAAGTTGTGTAAATATATTAATGTTTAAGTCTATATCTAATGTCAGTAGGATTTGTTCCAAAGACATTTGACATGCTGAATTTATCTTTACTGACAGATATATTGGAAGTTTATTTAATGAAAATGTTCAGAAATAGCCTGGAAGCATCATAATGTTATATGTTGATAAATTTTTAAAATGCTTTAATTAAGATGTTTTAAAAGAAAAGGATTTTTTTTTAAAAAAAGCTGCATAGTTATTTAATATGTAAGATCCCATAAATGATTTTGTCAGCTGAATAATTTATTTTACTTGCTATGTTCATTGTTGCAGGCTTATTGCTTATCTAAGTACAAATACATTTGGAATGAAGAACTGAATTAGTTTTAAAAAAATTGTATATACTTCTTTCTGAAATATTTGTCATGTTTAAATATAATATATTTTGACAAGAAGCTTCTCAGAATACCAGTCCATAAAATAAATAGTGTGCATGGGTTTAAAAGATGGCCAATATGGAGAAAGATGAAATTATGAACTAAAGTTTTATTTTTAGTTTTATTGCTTTATTGTTTTTTTTTTTTTTTTAAAAAAGAAGAGAAAATATTTTATGAAGTGTTTTCTTTATAAATGTAGTCCAATTCTATAATACTGTTTGGTATATTATATATGCCACATGATTCTATTCACATTGTTTTAATCTTAACTACTTCCGGTTTGTCGGCGACGATTGCGCTCGTTAATGTTCGTTTGTTGAAGTTCGTTTTTCTGTTTTAAATTACGGAAAAACTATAAGGACTACGCATGCGCCTATACCATAATTCTCTTCGTTGTTTTTTCCTCTTTTCGTAGGTAGTCGCCATTTTTCTGTAAGTTAAAAAATAAAATTTTTATTAATTTTTTTGCGAATAAGGTCAATTTTTTTAAAAATTTTTTTCACAATTTGTTAGATTAACGGAAAGAAAAGTACGCAAAATAAATGAACGGGACATGATGGCCTCTGATACGGATTATTTTAGCGGTGATGAATTTGTCCCATCTAAGCCCTTTGACTCCGAGGATAGTGTTAGTTATAGTGATCTTGAAGAATATTTTTTCTGTCATCAGAAGAAGAAACTACTTTACCAGCCAAAAAAGAAAAAAACTACGAGTGCTTTTCTGGATGATATCAATACACCAGGCCCGTCAACAAGTGTTCCCAATGATATCAATCGGCCAGGCCCTTCATCTAGTAACAGTAATCTGTGTCCGAACATAACCTGCAAACTTGTGAATGTAGAGAATTTTACTAAAACTCCAGGTTTGAAGTTTTCTATAGTAGGTAAGTATTCAATTTTAGATTTTTTTTAATGTTATTTGATAAAAAACTTTTATCAACTATTATCAGAGAAACTAATAAATATGCCACTCAAGAAAAATGACTGACTGATTTTTTACTCTGTGATAGGTAGCACATATGAAAGGTAATGTTTTTATTATTGTTTTTTTTTTTTGTTGGTTTGTTTTAGCTACCAGCACAATGGATGAATGGTTGACACACTGATTCAAGACTATTTACAATTTATTCCTCTCTAGCAAATTGATTGTATATAATGCAGTAATTTTTTTTATTCTGTTTTTACTAATTTTTGTTTTACTAACATGGTTTTCATTGTTTTTGTTTTACTAATTTAGTTTTTATTTGTTGTTTTATTAACTTGTTTTTTTACTAACTTCATTTTATACTTTATAGGCATATGACTGTCTGATTGCCTTCCTTATTAGAATTTTGTTTCAGCTTCATTACTGATTACTTTTTCCAATTGGTAAACAAGATCTGGCATGATGAAATATTTTGCATATTTATATTAGCATATATGAACAGGTATGCTTCTCTGGAAGACGTATCTTGAAAGAGGTAGAATATAAACATTTTTTTATATAAATATCTGCCATAGAACCTTTTTAGTAATCATTGTCTGCCTCTTGAAATGAGAAATTTGTAAATTGTTTTCTGTATTGGCAATGATTATTCAGTATGATGATGATGATGTTATAAACAAGGTTGGTTTATCCAAAGTCTAAAATCAAAATAGTGCATCTTGTTTAATAGGCTTTTGAGTTTTCCCATAACCATTGGCAGAACTTTCATGATTCATACATATACACCACTTTTATAATATACCTGTACTATGATGATGATGATGACATTTTATTTTTTTATTGTATTTATAATGGTAAGTAATAATTTTCCACTTCCTTCATTATTTTTATATTCTGTTAGAATTTTAATTTTTTTATTTTTTATCTTTTATTAGGGAGAACTCTTTTCTGCCAGGCGTCTTGACAATTTGCAACAGTTGGGGTAGAAGATAAAAATGAAGAACTCCCTATAGGAACATTTTCGGACATTGTAAAGCTATGGATTATCTCAGGTAAGACTTATTATATATCTTTAGAAAGATTTTTTTGTGAGGAATACAAAGAAATTATCACTGAAGATGTAATTTGCATTTTAGTTAATGTTAATTTTCAAATTATGAACAAACAATAAAATAATAATTATTTCGGTTGTGAAAATTTCTTTTTTTCCTTATTTTTTATATAGTTATCACTATTTATTTTATGCTTATTGTTTTCCTTAGTTTTTCTAGTTTCTAGCAATGTAATTGTTTTTGCTCTAACATAATTCAAACTGAAGTTATTGTGAAAATTGTGTATCAGGCCAGTATTTTAAAAAGTTCAATATGGCGGCTTGAAGCTGAAGTAGTTAATATGTTCATCAGGATGTGTAGATGTTTTAACATTCACTGGTAATATTTTTATTATATATTTGATAAGTGTTTGATGGGCTAACCTATATTTAATAATTATTTTCCAATAGAGATTCTCCTATCTCACTCCAGTTATTTTGAATGTATGGTACTTCACTCAATTATATGTCGAACAACCCAAGAGTTTGTCAGACGGATTTCCATTCTATTTTATATAACTGCTATAATAATTATAACCATTAATATTTTTTATATGCACTGATAATTACTTTTCTCACATTTGATTCACCATATTACTAGTGTCCACTAGCCACTATAGTTTTGATATTTAATCTTTTATTACTCATGCATTGTACTTCTGTCTAGAACTTTTATATGCAATTAATATTCTTAATTAGTTCTTGTAATAGTTGTTTGACTTTAAGTTGCATTGTTGGTTCTTACATTGATTAAAATGTATTGTGTTTTAAAATTCTTGAACATAACATTAGTCTGTTGAAGTGATGTTGGTATATTGTTGTTGTTTTAGTTTTTGTTGGTCTCATAGATCAAGGCCCTACTACTAATATTATTATTACTACTACTACTACTACTACTACTACTACTACTACTACTACTACTACTACTACTAATAATAATAATAATAATAATAATAATAATAATAATAATAATAATAATAATAATAATAATAATTATTATTATTATTATTATTATTATTAGTAGTAGTAGTAGTAGTAGTAGTAGTAGTAGTAGTAGTAGTAATTATTATTATTATTATTATTATTATTATTATTATTATTATTATTATTAGTAGTAGTAGTAGTAGTAGTAGTAGTAGTAGTAGTAGTAGTAGTAATAGTAGTAGTAGTAGTAGCAGTATTATGGTGATGATGATGAAGCCTGATGGAGTAGAAAAAGTATTCCATCCTTATTATACTGCTGTTCCATGAAGCCATAGTGTTATTTCCAGTGATGATTATCACACACACACACACATATATATATAAAAAAATATATATATATATAACATATATATATATACATATACACACACATATATATATATATATATATATATATATATATATATTAGGTATTTGTATTTGATGTGTCTTTGATGTTTTCTGATGTGCTGTAAAAAGGCGCAGGAATTCTCTTTTGTGCATCAAGGATAGGTATTTTGGAAGCCACCTCAGCTTTTCTAAGTTCTTTAGCTCTGCAGAGCATATATGTATTTTGACCTATCACTCATGAAGTGTTAATGCTATTTTCCACCACAGTAGGTGAGGTTGCAGGTGTTTTAAATATGTTATAATAATATATATTTCTTTAAAAAACTTAGTTTCTTCAGGTTGTAATTACTTATTTTAGTGCTTAAAGGTATATCAATGTCTGAATTGTGCTGTTATATAAAAACAGCTAAATATATTGGTAAATTTTTGGAAGATATGTTGGCTTTTGGAAGATATACAATTGCATCTTCTTATGATTTTGTTGATAAAATTAAAAATATAAAATTAAATGATAATGATCTATTAGCTTCATTGGATGTAATAGAATTACATGGATCAATTGATCATCTTAAATCTATAAATTTAATTGAAATTGAATTAATTAATATGACTAAAAATAAAAAAAAAAAAAATTTTATTATTGATTCATTAACATTTATAACTGATAATATTATTGCAACATATAATAATAGGTTTTATAAAATGGGTAAAGGAATGCTAATGGGATTACCTGTGGTACCACAAAATTGTAATTTTGCATTGGCGAAATATGAAGATATTATATTTAATTCTTATAATTTTGAAGATATTAAAATGTATACTAGATATGTTGTTGATGTTTTTGTTTGTGGTCCTAAAGATATTATTGATGCTCTTTTATATAATCTGTATAATTTAAACAATTTAAAATTGACTATTGGCAATGAACAAAATGGGAAAATAAAATTTTTGGATTTACAAATATTTAGAGATGCTACTGAATTAAATTATAAATTATTTTTATACCTAATGGAGGAAGAGGATATATTCATATTAAATCATGTGTTCCAGTAATACATAAAATGGCAAGTCTGAAATCATTTTTGCATCACAATGATAAATTATGTAAATAAAAGAGTGATAAAATTGTAAATATTGAACTCTTTGCTAATGAACTTTTAAAGGTTGGTTACGATAAAAACAAATCTTGCACACATTAAATTTATTTAATAATAAGAAAAGTGTTGGATATCTATGTCATTTATAAATAACATGCAATCTAAATTAATTAAGAATATATTTAAAGAAAAGTATAATATTTCCTTTTGTGTTTATCCAAATGGTAATTGATTAATAATTCTAAGAGTACAATTCTGAAATTTCAAAGAAGTAATATAATTTACCAAATTTCATGTGGATGTCAGAAATTTTATATCTGTGAATCGAGATGTTCTGTGAAAAAAAGATTGAAGGAGTATCAATTATTATATAATCAAATTAAAAATAAAGTAAATAGTCAATTTAATACAGCTTCAGTATTATTTGACCATGAAAAAACTTGTAATTATAAGTTTACATTTAATAATAATGAAATAAAAATATTAATGGAAGAAAGAAATCATAAAAAGAGGAAAATTAAAAAGGCAATATTAATTGATAAATATAAAAAACGTGTTATTAATAGGAAGTTGCAAAAATATGGCCATACACAGCTTATGGAAATACATGTAGCATTAAATTGAAAAATTAGAAATTCAATTAAATCTGACAAGAATTACCACATAATCAAAAGCGCTATAAAAGAATTTAGACTATAATATTGCATTTCCCATTATAAGTATTTGGGTTGGAAATAATAAGTAGATTCATTTTATTCTTTCATAAATACTATATCTTGTGTTGGGAATGAAAGTATTCATTTATTATTAACACTCGTAAAAAATGCATTCACAATAGCTTGAAAGGCTCAGATTTAATGTATTACAATTATAAACATAGCGCTATATAAAATAAATGCTTATATATATATATAAGCACCAAATACAGTAATAGTATAACAAATTTATGTTGTAGCCATAGTACATTATTTTCTATTAAATTTGATGGCAATGTGTCCTTATGTGCTTGTAAAAAATCTTACCATACAAGTGTATTTCAATTTTAATTAACTTTTAATGAGAGTATATAGTTTGTTTTATAATGATTATCTTGCTCAAGAAATATCATTAAATAAAAATATTATATTGTTTAACGGTTACAATAAAATATGATACTTAATAGTTTACATAGCATTAATTCTAAAAATTGAAATGATGGTAAAATTGAAAAAGTTTCTGCTCATTACAGTAGTTTTACCTTATATTAAATGTATATCTGATTAGATTAGTGGAATAATGTGATTTCCTAATATATAGTGGAATGGTAAATCTGATTCAGATTTACCATTTCACAGTCTGACCCATCTAATTATTTATTTTACTAACATTTGCTTTTATAATTATTCTAAAAAAAAAAAAAAAACATTTTTTAACAAACCCGAATATATCCTAAAATTTATTTTGGATCATATATATATATATAATTGTACTAACACACTGTTATTCTATTTTTATTATTAAAAAAAAAAATCAAATAATTAACTTTGAATTTTTTTATATAATTTAGATATATATGTTTGAAATGTTTTATTTTTTCAGTATAAGAATCCAAGATGGCCTTTCTGAAAAGATTTGTTCCTCGATAAGAAATTTAAAATAAATGTTTAAATTAAAAGCTTTGATAAATTACCAAAATCCATTCACTGTGGAATCTCTATTCATTAATTAGTAGAAATTCTACATTGTTATCTAAATTAAAAAGTAATATAAAATGATATTGAAATATATTGATCCTTATCGAGGTACAAACTTTCTAAAATTAGAATAAAAAAATGATTTCGATTGTTTTTAAAATTGAAAATGACCTGAAGCAGCAGAAATCGAATACAAGTAGGAAGTGATAAATAGTGGCCCATTTTGAGAAAGAAAATAGGCCAGAAAGTGACCAGAGAACAGACAGAAAAAAAGTTGTAGAAGTCTTCACGCCACGATGATCGAGAAGTAAAAAGAATAAATCAGTGCCCTTTTCTTTCTGAGACTTGAAATCTTCCATTATGCTGCTGTCCAAACCTGCCTTCAAATGCCACGAGCCATCGACATTCGCTCATACACTCATACCGGGGAACTCCAGGTAAAATGCTGAAGAGCTTAAATCCTGCCATCAAGATATTAAAAATTATCATTAGAATATAAATGTAGTTTTGTAAAGCTTAAAAAATGTCAAAAGTTAATGTTATTGAGAATCTTTTTTACTGTCTCCTTAACCTTTTCTTTTAAATTATTTATAATGTTTTTTTTTTTTAATAACTCAAGCTCACAACAATTTTTAATATTTTTAATTGTTTTTTTTTTTTAATTTTTTTTTTTTTTTAAGTATCATAGAATCGGCCGGGACGCGAACCCGCAACCTGGGCAACTGCCTGCAAGTACAAGGCAGTCCGGCTGACCTCTCGACCACCAATGCAAGACTATTTTTAATTGTTGAGTATGAAAATATTTATTTGTTTTGTTTATTAATTAAAGTATGACATTACTTTGATTTTTTTTTTATTTTGACAAACTTCACTCATGGAGGTCCAAAGAGCATAGTTTGCTAAGAGAGTGAATTATGTTTTATTAGGGAAAGGGAATATTAACAAAGAAAGATTTGATTTTAAAAGTAAAGTAAGTTGATCTATTTTTGTGAGTGAGGTTATGTCGAATATATATATATATATATATATAACCTTCTAACCTTGTCCTGTGCATCTTCACTTCCAGATAATATATGATATAAAATAAAACGGGTTCTAGCTCAGTTAATAATTAATAAATAAAATATTCAGCATTAAAATTAAAATGTTTTACTAGCTCAAATTTAAAATACGAATAAGGTTCAGTTTATAAAAATAAATTAAATAAATATTTAATATTTTCATGAGACTTGAAGTGAAAATACAGGTGACAAGATAGATTACATTGAGCCAATATCCCACAGGATACTACCTCAATGGCATAAGAACA